>CAKNWW010046849.1:0-10448 GCA_932074435.1 Andricus kollari
GGTCAAGAATAAGGGAAATTATGCTTAAGTAATACTTAAATGGCCCCTAAAGAAAAATTCAAAATGTTCAAGTAGTAACGCTGCTCAAAAAATATATATTCGTTATTTGCCAAAATGCGAGATTAGTTCAAGGTTCGTATGTCGTGCAGATCATGTCAATATTTGCTCGTTCCTTCATCAAAAAATACGAATCACTTCGTTCGAATCTCTTCTCAATAAGGAAGACTTTTAGATTTTTTTCTCTTAAGAACTACAAGAAAGTTGGTACAATTTTTGAAATGACGTTTCGGTAGTGGCAACTGTGTTTACCGAACAATCAGAGGCACATAACTACCTGTGGCGATGCTTGATCTTTTGAATTTACACCACAGAATATTTACCTTAATTTGAGTGTTTATGGTAGTCTTTCCTCCAGCGTTTCTCCAATCTATAACCGGGTTCCAGAACGCCTTGGTCGAAATTGTGTTAACGCTCTGTTACACAATTCAAGATATGTGGAACGCAAGATTCGCTTCTGTAAACAGGCCGAACCACTTTTCACTATTCGGACGGTTTTTTGGGTGTTAACTTTTTATTAACATTTAGCGCAGTGATTAGCTGGTTAAGAGTTTTCTAAACTGAAGCATTTTATTCTTTAAAAAAAACTAGAATTACATTATTTTTAAATAAAAGACCAATTGCGTTTCAAATCAGGCAGAGAGGTCCCGCTTAGAGTGTCTGAATGATCTGGTATTTGTATATATAATTCTATGGTAAAAATAAAGGAATACGTATTTCACAGTTTAATCAACAATTTATTTTTGATTTTTTTCATTCAAAGGTTACCTGCGAATTCTTAAAAATTGACAGAAGGTATATATGTCAGAAAGCAGTATTTTCCGACCGAGCGTAGGTATTTGAGAATGTTTTCATTTCATTTCATACTGGTTTTTTTTCAGGAAAACCCTACTTCTTAATTTTTTTCAATATTTTTAAAAAGTTGGAATTGTTTTTAATATAATTTTTGATTTTTTCTCTAAAACGATGCAAGCTATCACAAAAGAGTAAGAAGTATTTTTTTGTAAATCCTTTCTAGATTTTTCAACTTTTATCAGAATTTTTTTTTCGTACTTTTCGTTCTTTCTGAGAAAAATTCGATTTTTCAAAAATAATTTGTTTTTATATGAAGCAGTGGTTTAACAAGTACGAAACCTACGAGATATGTGATACATGTTATACCAGTTATTTCTAAAAATTAATAAAAAATGTAAATAGTCGGGTTTTTGAGAAAATCTACTTTAAATTTTTATAGAAAAACAGTGGCCATTTTGTCATTTTGCAGATTTTTTTAGGGGGCAATTGGAAAAGCAAAAATTCCCACGTCAAATAAAAAAAATCCCAAATACCTACGCTCGTTGGGAAAATACTGCATTTTGAAAAAACTTTGTGTCAATTTTTGAGAATTTCGAAGGTAATCTTCGAATTATTGTAACAAGTCGAAAATTTTGTTTAAATAAGCTGTTAAATGCAAGTTCCTTTATTTTTGCCATAGATTGATATATTCAAATACCAAATTATTCTGACACCATAACCCAGACTTTTTTGGAAATTTTGCCTGATTTGAATTAGAATTGATTAAAAGGTTTTTTTTGTAGCTTTTCATTTTTCCAAAATTTCACTGTCCTTAAATATCATTTCTACCAAAATTTAATAGCCGAGTTATGATCCTTCAAAGCAACCGGATTTAATTTAAAAAATCTGCCAGCTGCGTGGGCACATTCTCATCGCGCGCAGCTCGCTTCGCTCCCAAGTTTGAGCGCCCCTTGGGCATATTTATTCTTTGCACTTGGAATGCTTGAATGATGCTTGATCAAAAACATCTCTTTTAGATCCCAGTATTTATATGCGTCTTCATATTCTGAATTTTCCACGTAATTAAGTAGTAATAAACTGAAGATTGAAGGTTCTTTTTTTAATTTTCTGAGACTTTTGGCTAGTTTTACTTTGCTGCTGGACATTTTTCTCTAGAATTTGATGGAAAGGGTCAATCCATACAAACACGATTTTTGCAACTTTTTTCAAAAATATTTTCTTAGTGGTTATTTATAACAAATTTCGAATTTGCGTCAAGACCAGTAAATAAACCGCTTTAACGGAAAACGCGAGCTACCTAGTTAAAATGGTAAAAAGGACTTTTTTGATACAAGATCTATTTACTAAAATGAAAGTTGGATATTTCCTCTGTGAATTGCTTTCTTCTTGCTGGAAAAAGATAAAAAAAACTTCTCAATTGTGTTTTTTGTTCTAATTCATTGTTCTATCATTCACAATTGTACTATTGTCGAAACTACTACTGGACACGGAAAACGAGAATCATTGCTTGGGTAAAAGCAACTGATGAACTTTATTTCGCGAGATAAATATCTCAATTTTTAAATGTCTACCTTAGAAGGCGAGTTTTCATCCATACAAAAGGCGTCTCTCATTCTCCGTGCTGCACTTTATTCCAGTTGTTCATTAGAGTTTTCAGAATTAAAGTTGTACGGAGGTAAATTAAAATAAGAAATATATAAATTCATCTTCATCCTTCACTTTGAATTCTCTTTTATGACTTTAATTAAGTCATATGAAAAAATTTAATATTTATTTGAATTATGAGAGATAAATATGTTTTGTGTTTCATCGCATACTGGATGCACAAGATTAATATGTACTGGTTATACGATATTATTTTCCTCACTTCTTCTACCCCATCCCCTCATTTCTCCTCAGTTAATTTAATTCGCCCCTCATTTCCCATATATACCCTCCCTTCATTTCCCATCACTTCCCCTCATTGAAAAAAGTACGACGGACGGACACCCAACCGAAACTATAAGGATTTCCGCCCGGGGCTAAAAAACCCTGATAAAAATGGTGAACTTTGAAAAACCACAATTTTTCATATGAAAATATTGTTTAATGAATATTTTGGCTTTATTGAATTAAAATTAATAATTAGTTGTAATAAACAAAGACTTTAATGTAAAAAAAGTAGGAAAAAGTGCCCGCAGCAAGAATCGAGCAAGAATCCGGTTACAAATCCAGAGCGCTACCGCTTTATCTAACTGGCGCTCGAAAGAATTTCGCATCGCTGTCCATTTAACCTGCGTGGATTTCTTAAAGACTTTTTTCTCGAGAATGGTTGAAAAGCGCATTTTATTATGAAAGCACATTATTAGTTTGGTAATGGCTCATTACTGGGAGGAGTATGGATACAATCAAAATTTTATCTGCGGTACAACGAAATTTTCAACTTTGGTTAAAATGGTTAAAAAAGTCTTTTATTTTGAAAATCCGGTATTCTCAATATCAATATATCTAAGTATATCAATATTCCTAATTTAGGTCCTATGAATCTTTCAAAGAATTTTTATTGAATTATTCCACAATAATTATTGCATTTTTTTATTCCAGACTCAATTGAACAATTACTGTACTTTTTCAAAATTAGGCTTGAATAATTTTACATTTTATGCTGGATGTTTTGAAAATTATGTAAAACTCTGTTCAGTTCCATAAACTTTAGAAAACTTAGTTTTTCCATGTATGGGAAATATTGAGAATTCTAACATGAAAATTTACATTTTAAATTAAGCCTATTCGTTTTAGTTTTCAGTGTGTCAGATTAGTAGTTAATATTATAAGTCCACAAGATGCAGAAGGTCTACTTATATACTCGTACTTTTATCCGATATAAGCACAAATGTGTCGTTTATACTTTAGCAGTTGTTCATGTCTATATACGTATGCTAATACACATGGCGGCGGCACAGATGCTCCATTTACGAACTGAAGTTCGTAATTCTATTGGTTGAGAATAATTTGGATTTGACGCCTTGAATTTCGACAGACTCAGAATTAGAGGTACATGAAAGCTTTCATTAGACGGTGGTGCTATAATGAAAGTTATTTTGCTCCTTACATTGCATTGGATTAAGGGTCTCTTAATGAGCGCGTAAAAAAGAACCTATTGCCTGAAAGCACCCTTCTTTTACTTCGAATAATTTTCTGCCTTTTTGGTCTTACACGAGAAGAAAAATTATATATTTTTCATAAGGGAGGGCCCATTAATTACTTAAGGCTTTTTTTTTGTGTGGGAGGAAGTCCGGAAAATCTTAGGAAACCTTACTTGGGGAGAAGGGGGAGCCCAAATCATTTCTTACGTAAGTTTCCTCTTTCTAATTATTATTTTTTAACATGCTAAGTGAAACCTCCTTTGGCTCTTAAAATGACTTTTTATTTTTTTATACACATATTGTTTTTATTATTTATTTTTTATTACATATCCAATATTTCATATTACGTAGTCCAATACATATAGAATCGAGGAGTTAACCATTGTTTAAACGTTTAATGGAATATTACACGAGATTTCACGAAATATTTCCAACTATATTCCTGGAAATATTTGCAATACCTTGAAATCCTGTGAATTCTTTTGGAAATTTTGTAAATCCCTTAAAATTTTTTAAATCATGTAAAAATTCCTTGCAATATTTGGAATTCCATGGATGTCGTACATAATCTCGTGATAGACTTTTAAAAAGGTTAAGTTCCCTGGAAATCCCTTGAAATCTTTAAAAAATTGTGAAAAATCCCTTAAAATTCTTCGAGATTTCGTAAAATCTTTTGCAATCCTTGAAATCGCTTGAAATCTTCCAAATTATGTAAAAATGTCTTATAATCTTCAAAAATCCGTGGAAATCTTCTAAAATCTCTGAAAATCTGTTAAAATCCTTGAAATTCCATGAAATATATCGAAGTATTACGGGATTCCTTGAAATCTTTGAAATACTTTTAAAATTCTTGATTACTGAGGCGACTACCGCGAATCTTGATTGCACTGTTACTGGAGGTTTAAAAAACGTCACTGATACTTTAGTAAGCGATACTGAAAGTTTAGTAAGCTTCACTGAAATTTCAGTTTGCATTACTGAAATTTCAGTATGCGACACTGAAACTTCAGTATCATTTTTAATTGGAAAATCAGTGAAACTTAATTGTAATTTCAGTCAATAGTCACTGATTTCGCAGTAAATTTTCACTGATTGAGGTTTTAAAGAAAATATCTGTATACAGTAGCGTGGTCCTACTTAATTAATAATAAAATTTTATAAAAAAGGACTTTATGATGTAAATTATTCTTGATTTATCATCTGGAAAACCACAAATTGGCGTTTATATGGAAACCCCTTATTTAGTCCGTCTGCTTCCAGACTGTTAATTGTTTGTATGTTGTTGCTAATTTGTAAGGCCTTTCATTTGCAATTCTTGGTTTTTTGAAGGTTACAATTTGAAATTATCTAAATTCACAAATGGTCATGATAAAACTTTTTTTAATTTGTTTTCATTTTGAAAATTGAAAATTTTTTATTTTTATCAGTTAAAAGTTCTAGTTAGTTTCCTAAGATTAAAATGATAAACTATTTAAAAATCCATTAATAAACTTCTATAACTTTTGAACTTTTTATATTTTTTCCCATATTTTTTTACAGTTTCTGCTTGTATAAGGAAGGCATCCTATCTGCTTTATATGGTCTAAACCATTTTCGAGGCCGGGAGAGTTTTTTTTCCTAAAAATATAATTTTCCTCATTTATACAAGATATCATAAAAGAGCAAAAGGTATTTTTTTGTAGAACTTCTTTCGTTGTGAAAACTTTTTCTGAAAGTTTATCAGTATCTGTTGTTGTTCGCGAGGAAAATAAAAAAGTTTGGTTTTATAAAAAAAAAATTATCCTGTCCACAAAAGTTATTTAGCCCGAAAAGGATCACACGATATCTTTCTTACAGAAGGCCACATTCAACCAAAAATGGGTGCAAAAGATAGACTTTTCGGTTTTTGGAGAAAATGGTCTTTTAAAATTTTGAAGAACGAAGAACAAAATTCAAATACACACAACTTTCTAGACATTTTTTCTCGCGATTTGGAAAAATACGTGTCGGCTAATTTCCTTTAAAAACCCATTTTGTCCCCAAGAGATTCGGGAATTTGAGTGTAGAACCTGCCTGATTTGAAATTGATTCGGTCTTTAGTTTCAAGGCCTCAATAATTAAATTGTTTTAGAATTGCGTTTTCAAAACTGTAATTTCAAACTGACGTACACTGGAACTTGGATTTAATCAATCCGGATTTGCTTCGTTCCGAGAACTGATGGCCTCCGCAGTTTCATGATAAGAGGAGCCGCGGGATCGAAAGAGGGAATGTGCTCAGTCAAGCTTGATAAACAGCTCGACGGTCGCACACTCAGCGCGTTAGTTGCATCAGGTTGCCTCATGCGTCCATATCCAACAAAAATCGTTCATGCGACCCTGACTGTTACGTTTGGACGTTCTGGATTTATTTTCAAGACTACTGCAAGCTATGTTAAATACCGGTATTAAATCCCAGTTCCAGTTTATATGAATAAACTGTCACATTGACATCGCAGAAAATGTCGGGGAAAAAATTGCACGGAAAGTAAGCTAAAAAATAGCAACCTCAATGCGGAAAAATTGAATGAACGAATTCGAAAATTATTATTAATAATATGATAATCCAAATTTTCCAAATGTGACAAAATCTGAATAACTGTAGAAAAATGTTTTCTGCCTCTAAACATTTCTCTACATACAAATTCACTTTAATCTACTCTAGAAACAAAACGGTAGTATCATTTAATGACAGCCTACCGTGACATTAAAGGCACCAATTAAAAGCTAACGAGCCTGCGTGTATCAATTGAGAAATGACGCGTGCGGTATAATGTAAACGCATATGTTTCATTAGAGCATAATCGATGACGCAGATGGGAATGGGACCATAGAAATATTACTTTTTTTTGTCTATTGAACCGCACCAGTGTCGACCGCTTCCCTGAATGTGACAAATTTATTACTAACTTTTTTTGTCCTTTGGGGATTATCGTGAAGTGCTTGTTGAATTTTACAGGACCTTGAGTTTCGCGCTAATTGTCGGTACAAGCCCAAGGTGGTAATCCCACTTAAGCAGCTAGTGCTTAAATGAATCATTAAGAGTATTTGAGAGACTTTTAACGATAACTGGACGGCATTTTTATTTTATTTTACATTATTCTGATGCTGGAAGCTATTCTCTCAACTACATTCTTTACTAAGGTTCAAAGTCCATTGAATCTATGTTTCAGAGCTTTTGTGTATTATATCACATGCATTTATTCTGAAGATAGAATTATGTATTTCGAGTTGTCCAATTTTAATCTCAGAGTGGCCGCGGGTCAGGGAAACTTAGGAAATTTGGTTGGTAAGGGAAAGTCACTTATCTTTTAATAAATTAACCCATTGGTGAACCACTGTCGAATTCAGGTTTGTACCTATTTTTGAATTTTAATGAACTTCGTTGAAATATATCAGGGCATTTTAAAAGATTCCAAGACATTTTAAAGAGATTTCATTAATTTGAATGGATTTTAAAGGAGTTTAAAGTCTTTTGAAGCGGATTTGAATGACTAAGAGATTTAAACCAATTTTGATGGGTTTTAAAGAATCGAAGAGAACTTCGGAAGATATTGAACGATTTTGTAGGACCTATACGGTTTTAAAATATTTTTAAAGATTCCCAGGGACTTTATCAGATTTTCGAGAATTTCAATTATTTTAGGGGATTTTAAAAACTCCCAAGGTATTTAAATACATTTTCCAACATTTCAGGGATTTTAAATTATTCCAAGGCATTTTCAAGAGCTTTACCAAGTTTCAAGGGATTTCAAAATATTTCAAAGGATTTGAAAATTGTAAGGAATTTAAAAAGATTCCAAGAATTTTTAAATTATTTTCAGTAATTTAATGAAATTTCAAGGAATTAAAAATATTTTAAGGCATTCTAGAAGATTCCAAGGCATTTTCGAATAATTTAAATAATTTAAAGGGATTTCAAAGAGTTTGAAATATTTTAGGATATTTTAAAATATTACAATGCATTTTCAAGAGAATAAAAGAATTTCAAGGAATTTCCATGGATTTTATTGATCTCAAGGGATTCAAACAATTTTTCATGCGGTTTGGAAAGAATTTACTAGAATTTTGAAAGACATGAAGCGATTTTATAGCACCTATAAGATTTTAGTTTACTTGAAAAGATCCCAAAGAAATTTAAATTTATTTTAATATTTTGTAACCTTCCGCGAAGAAAGGGACCTAATGCGGAAAAAGTCGATTTTTTAGTTTTTTACATCCACCTATAGTTTCTTATTTACTCTTTCATAATAAAAAATATGATTTCTATATCTGAAAAATTTGAATTGTTAATCAACTGCAAAGTAAGGCCCTCTTATGGAGTTCCTGTGTTGGACCGATTCTTCAATCGCTCCTCCTGTAAAATGAAGCTAACGCGCATTTGGTCCCTTTCTTCGTGGACGGTTACATTTGAAGGAATTTCAAAGCGTTTAAAAAATTTTCAAGGAATTTACGAGGATTTCAATAATTTTAAGGGATTTCAAAAGATTCCAAGGTATTTTAAAAAATTTTACATGGTTAGAGAAATATAACCAGATTTCATAGTAGGATTTCAAGGATTTGAACAGATTTTCAAATATTTGTTGCAATTCATTTCAATTCATTTGGAATTCACCCTGAATTCCTATTAATTTATCTGATTTCTTTGGAACTCTCTCGATTTTTTTTTAATTTACTTGCATTCTTCGAACCACTCAATTAAATCCATTTTTTTTTAGTTTTTGTTCAATTCATCTTGAATTCTTTTAAACTCTCCTTCGATTCTTAAGCATTTCATCAAAATTTTGTTAATTACCTTTAATTGTTTTAAACTCTATCATGCCTTACTCAGTTTCATACATTTTTGTATATTTTTAAATTGTTTTCAATTCACTGGATTATTTTTAGTCTTTTATGGTACAGTGCCTTTTTCTATTTAAAATATCTGTGTTTGAATAATTAATTGTTTAAAGAATATAAAGTTGCCGAAAGCCAAATAGTTTCTCGCAATTCATTCTAGACTCAGGAGAATAACTGTAAATTTTGTCAGATTTTAATAATAAAAGTAACATTTAAAAAACCTGATGGACATGAAAGACCCACGAAGCTGACTGCGTATGTGAAATTCACCATGCGGACGAAGGGTTAAGTTTACTAAAATCAATCGGATTTGTTGAATATTTTCCAAATAATTTGAGTTCTTTTAGATTTAAATTGAATTGTTTTGAACTCTCATCCTTTTAACTTTCATCGCATTCTTTTAAATTCAAAAGAACATTAGTCACATTATTAATGCACAGTAGTTACTTTTTGTCACTTTTTCGTGTAAAATAGGTCACATTTGTACATGTTTAAAGTAAATTAAAATTAGAATGATGTTATTCCATTTATAAAAGATTCTGTATTAAAAATGTTACAAGATTAGAATTTTGACCTTTAAATATTAATGGTCACGAAAAATGAAAAATTAGTGAGGGAAACATCAGTTAAAGTTTCGAATTGTTTTTTGTATGTTTTTGGATCAAGAATCTATTTTCAGACTTTAAAATATCGGTGTAATAGATTTTTCATCAAGATATGTATGAGCGTGATTTTAGCACCGAGTAGGTTTCACAATAGGTGATCCAACTTTCTGTGACGTTTCCATTAGTTCAGTAAACGGTATTTTACTTTTGTGAAATAGTGCACTTTGATCAGCACTGCAGGCATACCAAGGTCGAAACGTCATCCTTCACTAAAATATTTATCTACCTTCGTTCAATGAATTTACTAAGACTTCACTTTATAGTGCTAAAATAAGAAGGACTCATTATTTGTTACGATCTTTACCTGTCTTTTTTAAGTTTAATTCATTCTCAGAAATAGAATGGCAATGAAAATCGTTTGTCATGATTCGAATAAATTAGGATTATTCCAGGTGGGAATAATAATGTTAATGGACGATTCATTGTATGTGATGGACCAAAGTTCAGATACCGGCACTGTGCTATTTTATTGTACCCTTTTATTTTGTGTTCACTTTTTTTTCATATTTAATACCATTAAAAAACTATCTTTTCTTAACTTTATCATAAGCTTCTTTTTTAATTATTTGGAAAGGTCGACAAAATTGTATGGTGCCTTCAAACTTTTTGGAAGCCATTTGGAACAAATATTAGGGAAAGATGGTCTTTTATTTATCGACTACTTAAAAAAATCTGAACTTTCTATATCATAAATTTATAGCTTTATAGAGGAGTACAAGTTTGTTCTACTAACCGTAATGGGGACAGCAGCAGAAACAAAAAATACACTGTTTCCTAAATTCTTAAAAGGGTTCTTCGTCTCTGAGGACTAAACTTATTCTAGCATTAAGAAACTTTACTTCAAGTTTTTCAACCTTTTTTTTTTGTAGAAAAAAATTTGGACAGTTGCAGATGATTTAGAAATATTCGCTTTTCGAACATTTTCGTAAGCTGGTTAGATGATTCGGAATAA
>CAKNWW010046863.1:0-13448 GCA_932074435.1 Andricus kollari
CTCGACAAGAAAATGCACGGAAATTTTCACAGAAATGTAGAAAAACAGTCCTTGTCGAAGGAGCAAACTTTTGCTTTCCTCAAATCATCAGGGCTTAATTCAGGTACAGAGGGTTTCATTTTCGCATGCCAGGACGGTGTCATTTCCACCTTATCATACCGTGACCGCATTTTATGTCAAGAAGTTCCCAGCGATAGGTGCAGAGCGTGTCATGCCCACACTGAGTACCTGGAACACATACTATCGGGGTGTCCCACCCACGCAGGAACGACGTACATCTACAGACATAATGCGGCCCTAAGAGTCCTTTATTACCTTCTTTGTCGCTCTTACGCTGTTGGCCGCGAGCCTGCCCTGCCGATCGCTCGAAGGGAGGAGATAGAGTCAATTGTCCAAAACGAGAAGTGCCAAATTTTCTGGAACTACTGTTTTCGGACAGCAGTCTCTGTTGCACAATCGAGGCCTGACATTGTTGTCCAAGCTTTCGAGAAACGAACTATTTTCGTGATCGAATTCTCGGCCCCATCCGAATACAACATCACTGCTAAGGAGAAAGAAAAGAAGGAGAGGTATCAAGATCTTAAAAGGGAGCTGCGAAGACTGTACCCAGAATATTCGCTACAAGTAATTGTCCTTGTGATAGGTGCTCTCGGAGGTGCGAAACTATCATTGGTTCGTAACCCTAAAGCCATACCCGCGTGTCAAAAATATGCCAAGGCACTTGCGAAATGGATGCAGAAAGCTGTCATCCTTGGGTCGCTTCGTGTGCTCAAAGCGCACGAGGGTTTCGCCAGCCTGTCGTTGTGATTTCGCCGTGTCCTGTGACATATACACACACACACGCACACAGTAAATTATTCAATTGGAAAGATCACCATCAACGGGAAAATAAACTATTAACGCGACGAACACTGCATGAAAAATTTAGTTTCAGAAACTTAAGAACTGAATTAAAAAAGTGCTTCAGAATTATGTAAAATTTTGAAACACAACATTAAAAGCAGAGTAGTAAGGAAGTAAATTTATGCACCGACATATCAATTTCTCGTACCTATAATTACAGAAAGTGACAGACTTAATTAACAAATATACATTTTTAAATGAAGCGACAGTTTTGGAGTTTTAGTTTGTTTATTTTGGAAAATGTAAAAGTCATTATCAGTTCATTTGAGAAAGTAGCACGGAAATTTATGCTATTAATCAGTATATTTTGTGAATACTTTCTATGTTGAAACATAACAATACAAATATTACAAAATATTCTCTCTAGAATTATCTCATTTAAAATCCTATTATAATATTGTTCCAGTCTAAAATATTCAATTTTTAACACATTCAGTTAAAACTTTTTAATTACAAAAATTTCAAAATGAGCAACTGTAATTTAAATATTCAAAACTAAACAATTTGAAACTGAAATGTTTGAAACAGGAAGCCGTGAATGGTAAAAATTTCAGAGTGAAAAATTTAAACTCTTAACGTTACAATTTTCATTGTAACGTTAAATAATAATTAAAAATTATTAATTTGAAACAACCAAAATTAAAATAAATGAAATTAATTTTGGTATTGCATTTTTTCCCCCAATTGCAAGAGGAACTTTTTTGGTTTTAAATTTTTGTTGAGTGGAAGAATGGGAAGTATTGTATTTTTAACATTTTTGTCAAGCTTGAAATGAGGAAATTTTTATTAAATTAGCAGTACATTTTGTATTGTTAAGGTTTTTATTGAGTTGGAAGGGATAAGATTTTTTTTTTAATTGGAAGATGCCATTTTTTGAAATATTTGAATGAATGAAATAAATTTTGGTATTGCATTTTTCCCCTAATTGCAAGAGGAACTTTTTATTTTATTTAAAATTTTTTTTAATTTTAAGAGGCCGTCTTGTTTCTTTTCAAGGTTTTTATTGTGTTTGAGGAAAGAATTTTTTATTTTCGATTTTTCCTGAATTGAAAGAGGATAATTAAAAATATATATTTTTATTGAGTTGAAGGGGAGGAAATTTTGAGTTGCAATTTTTTCTAAATAGAAAGAGGCACTTATTTTGTTTTGAACGTTTTTATTGAGCTGGAAGAGGGCAATGTTTCATTTTTCAATATTTTTATTAATGGAAGTTGAAATGGAGGATTAGTTTTAATTTAGAGCATTTAAAATGATAGCGTGGATTTATATTTTTTAACCAGAAATCTTTGAACTGTTCACTTTATAAAAGTGTAAAAGTTTAAGGTTTGCAGTTTAATTGCACTTAATTGAAAAGTGTTAAAAGCTTCTATTATATATATGTTAATTATTGAGCGTTTGAATTAATAATTTTCGAATTAAAATTTGTTTAAGCTTCAATTCACACTGCACTAGTTACAAACATTTTTATACTACAAACACGTATGATTGAAACTTTTGGCGGGAAATCGCAGGTCACGAGCCGGGTGCAGTCGGTCTGCTGGTCTAATTATGTATTTCATGTTATGACGTCTGCTGGCAAGATGTCTGCACGCCAAGAGCCATGCAACAATACCAATTGCAGGGTACGGAACTTAATTTTTTATATAACTTGAACAAAAATGGTCAGTGAGTCTGACCTTTTGAGATAATCAAGCAGACTATAAAACGAGTCTCCCTAACTGCCGAAAAAAGTATAGAAGGACCGTTCGACTATCTAAAAGGTCTGACTGAGACTAAATTTGGACTCTCTACGAAGCCACGCCCATAGTAGAAAATCATGACGACGCCCAATATTGTATGGTAGATCAACGCCCTGAACGAAGAAAAATGGATAGTCTGAACTTCTAAGAGGGTTAGACTGATCATATTCGAGGGATAACTGCAGGTGATAGGCTTTTAGATGTTCAAAACGATCGGTTCAATTTGATCATCACATCATGTGAAACCTGATCATCCCAGAATTAAATTTTAACTATAGCAGATCAACTTGATTCATTGAAATTGAAGGTCATCTTGTTCAGCTGTTGTCCTTTTCCTACCTATATGTTATGGAAGTGACTACGTGTTCCGCAATTTCGGTACAAATATGGGTGTGTCTATACAAAAATCCGGCTATTCGTACCGAAATTTCGGTACAAATGGCCCCTTATCCACCTCCCCCTATTCGTACCGAAAAAATCCGGCAATTTGTACCGAAATTTCGGCACACATAGACAAGACCATATGTTATATATGCACGATAGTAAGGGGTCGTCCATATATTACGTAATCAATTTTTCTTTTGTTTATATCGTTTTGTCATTCTCAACTTTACAGCAATCCTCTTTTAGTCTTTATTTAAACAAAAGAAAAACTGATTACGTAATATATGGACGATCCCTAAGAAAGAAATAAGTGGATAGTAAGAAAGACATAAGTGGATATGAACAAAAAGTGCACTTTGACAATAACCGCTTTGTGTACAAGAAGCTAAGGTCACGGCGTTGTCAGTGCAGTGGATGGAAACATTTTAAACACTGAAAAATTGAGAAACCGATAAGAATGCGTATCTCATAAATCTCGTTTTCTGTATCAATGAATAAAAAGGCTATCAGTTCTATATAAGTCGTGGCATTACCACGATAATTAAGTTGAACAAAATGACTTTATAACTTCGACTCTACATTTTTTTTCGTGTAACATTATAACAATTCACGGATAATCTTCACATTTATCGATTACCACGCCCCGGGTGATAATTTTTGATAACACCAGCGGATAGCGGGTCACGCGCTTAACAGTTATTTCGACAATGACGACCCCTAAAAAAGACGATGACGCCACCTCCATTAATAGGCGGCGTTCCCTAGTACACTCAACTCTCTATATTAGTACGGTTTCCGGCATGGCTTGAAGTGACCTTCAACGTAAATTGAGGCAATCCAAACGTAAACAGGTAGGGCCGCTTGAACCATTTCTGTTAAATTTGTACGCTTGGTAACAGCTGATGCAACTAACGCGCTGAGAGTACTGCCCTCGTGCTGTTTGTCACGCATGACTGAGCGCCGCCTCTCAGTCGGTTCCGCATCACCAAAATGCCGAGGACTTGCATTCTAGGAACGACGTAAACTGAGGGAACTTACATCGAGGGTTGAGTGTACCAATTAATGATTCCCTTATAATTTAGCGATTAATACACAAGGCTAACAATTCACAGTAGGCCAGAGTTGACAGAGTTCATCAATGCAATACCCCGCAAGTACATTTTTGGATTTGATTTTAGTTAGATTCCTCTGTATTCTTTTACATATATTAAAATTATAAGCAAAAGAAAACCTTATACTCCTAACTGCTTATTCATTTTTTAAATATTTTTAACGAAGTGTCTGTTAGTACGGCCGGCCGGGCATGTAACCCCTTTGACTGTTTGAAGTGTTATATGATATTAGCATTTATTGTAATTTTTTCGGAGCCAGCAGTTTGCCCATAGGTGCATTTGAGTTAATACACTTCATTCGACACGCGCTTTTTATGCATTTATGATTATTATAGCTTTTACACTGTTTATGCGTCTTGGATTACAGTTCAAGGTTTACTGTGGGTTAAATGCGACCACTAACTTGTGTCTCTCTCTACTTCTGTTTCAGGTGAGTAGCGTGTTATCCGATCAGCCATTTGTGCCATGCTCACATCATTATCGGCACGTGAGTATCATGCAACGAGACCGCAATTTTTGTCCTGGTTTTCCCATTTTTTTATTTAAATATGTTTTTCACATACTCTGCTGGGCAGTCATGTATCGTTTCACATAAGTAGTAATCCATCCAATCAAACCACCTGAAGTTAAACTTTAAAAAATCATAATATTATCTAAAGTTTTTATACTAAGTGTTTAAAAATGTCTCTTAATAGATGAAGTTTTTTTATAAAGGACCCCGCACCAAATGTACAGTAGATGGCTTTTTGTGAAAAATTCTAAATCTAATTTTTTTTGTATTTTCGAACCTGCAAAGCAATAATCCGGAAGAAAGAAGTAAGAAAAATGAACAGTTTTTTAATGCTTATTTTTGTGAAAAGTTTTTTTTCCTCTTAAACTCTTTGTTAGATTTTGCTAAAAGTTTCACATTTTGACTATCAGTCTTACCGAAACAAAAGGTTCATATCTAAGATTTAGAAAGATTACCGGTTCTTTGGGTATACAGCATGTTATAGGGATGTATTCATACTTTAAACATCCAAGTATGGAAATCATCATTTCTTAGTAACTAAAATCACTGTAGATTTTTTATTTAAATGCTAGGGTATGAAATCACAAAAACGTTTTTGAATTTTTCTAGAGGGTTGTTTAATCATCCCTTACTCAGAGAAGCAGAGAAATTAACTTTTCGTAAGGAATACATCACCAAAGATCAGGCCTACAATATCACTTTAAAACATACATATAGGAAGTGTCCTTTAGGAGGACTTGCATTATAATTTATTTTCAGGGTAGTTCAATCATCCTTTAATTATTGAAACAGAAAAATCGGTAATTTATACGGGATAACCCACCACCGATTTTTTTATCAACATATTATTGATCAACATCTTATTGCTTTTACAGTGATTTTGTTGATAAATATAATAGTAAAAGAAACTCTGGTGCTTTATTCCGTCTAAAGTGTCGATTTCCTTGTTTCAATAAATAGTGGATGATTAGTCGACCCTGACAATAAATGCAAATCCTGCTATAAAACGCTACATGCATAAGTGTATATGTTTTAAAGTGATTTTATTTATCAATGTATTAATAAAAAATCTCTGGTGCTTTATCCCGTATAAAATATCGATTTCCTTGTTCAATAAATAAGGGATGATTAGATGACCCTGACAATAAATACTCATGCAAATCCTGTTAAAAGACGCTTGCTATGTATAATTTTAAAGTGATTTTGTTGATCAATAGTATGTTAAAAAAAAATCTGTGGTCCGTTATCCCGTGTAAAATATCGATTTCTTTGTTTCAATAATCAATGGAGGATTGAAATACCCTCTAGAAAAATTCAAAGACATCCGTGTCGTTCTACACCTTCCCTGTCTACTTTAATATGATTCCTATCCTCATAGATTATTCAGAAAACTTTTGGTGATTTTAGTCATTAAGAAATGTCGATATTCCGGATTAAATATTAAAGGGATCATAAAAAAAACCCTTGAAGTAAATGCTCATATACAATATCCGTGCTATGCATGCTTCCTTTACTTATTTGAAAGTGAGTTCATACCCTAGCATATAAATAAAAAATCTCCAGTGACTTTAGTTACTAAGAAATGATGGTTTACATACTTGGATGTTTAAAGTATGAAAACACCCCCATAACATGATGTCCCAAAATACCGTAAATCTTTCTAGATCTTAAACATGAAACTTTTGTTTCGGTAATACTGATGGTAAAAATGTGAAACTTTTAGCAAAACCTAACAAAGAGTTTGAAAGAGAAAAAAAACTTTTCACTAAAATAAGCATTTTTCTATTAAAATACCTAATTGTAAAATTGAAACTTTGACAATTTTTTGTTAAAAAACTGTCCATTTTTCTTACTTTTTTCATGACGAATCTAAATAAGTCGTAAAAGCGAATAAATTGTCATTGGTTTGTTCAATATTGTATATACTTGTCAGAGTATGTCACTACCATACCTGATTTTTTTCAGCATAGCAAAATAATAATCATAAAATCAATATAATTGTATTTAAAAACTTTTAAAATGACCTCAATGCATATGCATATGATAATAATAGAGTTAAACGTGTTTCTTTTTCTACGTTTCTACAAATCGAATAGGCTGAGAGTCATATTGGATCTACGCAAGAGAATCGTCTCGGCGAACACAGTAAATTTATGTATCGTTTGTTTCGATCTATCTCGAACTGCGTAGCAATGATTCAATTTTGCATTTGACGGATGTGACATTTCCGTTACAGCATGCAAACACCTTCAATCGAAAGAGACTAAAAAAAAAAAGAATATTTCGAAGAAGATAAAATAAACATTTCCGTTTTCGTATATAAAAGTACATCCCCATTAGTTTACATAAATCGTTGAAAATGTATTTCTTATAAAATTGGATCTCCCAATCTATATACAAATATTTACTGTGACTCATCCTATTTTTTGTATTCTTAAAATTCTTACAGTTTTTTAAGAGAAAAGTTTTTCGAAAAACGCGAAATAAGTTTTATTTTTAAACAATTTATAGCGTTTGAAATTGAATTTTGAACTGAATCCTGTAAGATTCTAGAATTTCATTTTAAATTGAAAGCCTTAATAGTGGAACAGTTCAAAATCTAAATCGTTTCAAATATTTGGCTTAAGTAGTACTATTTCAAGTTGAATCATTTGTCAATGGAGCAATTTTCATCTATTTATTTGAAATTTATTGAATTTTGATAGTCCTAACTTTAAAATTGTTCAATTTTGAACTGTTCGACATTAACCTAATGTTTAGTTTTGAAAACTAAAAAATTGAATCGTTTAGTTCAAATGGCTTTAATTTGAAGGTTTCAAATGACCAATAACATATTTTGAAGATCGGGAAAGATTTGGATTCTTTCCCGAGATTTTATTGGCCACTCTGCTATTTTCTACTAATAAAAACTAAGTAAAATATTTCGCAAAATCTCTTATCAAAGAAGTTGTCGTGCGAAAAAATTGTGGTCCATTGTTTTCTTTAACGCCTAGCACAATTCTAAGTCCGGTATTCTAAACCACTCTTGGCAGGGTGCCGAGTTCCGTTGCTTATTAGCAGCCTTTGGGAAATAAAATTAAAAAATTGCGACCTTTCATCCGTGAACAATGGTGCTTGTGATTGGTGGACGAGTCTTTAGAATTATTAGAACTCGAATTTCGCATTGCAATGCTGGCAGCTGCATCTTTTGCCACAATGCTTCCAAGTATTTTTTTTTGTCTCCTTTCGTTTTAGAATAATTCTCTTCCCCCACTTCTTTCTCTCTCCTGGTTACTGCACAATCAGTTTATTCACGTGCATTTAAATAATTCATAATTAGATGTCTTCTGGCTAAATCGGTCCGAATAAAATATTCTCACACATTGATTTCAATGTTATCGAATGCTATCGACAATTTCTGAAATATTGATACAATGTACGAATTGACGAATTTTTGTACTAAGGGTATATTAGGATATAGCCAGTGAAAAATGGCAATCCGTGAAATGGAGCGCTTAAGACGGACAATAACCCACACTCATAGCAATAGTTGATGTAAATGGCAGTTTATGGACACGCCCCCGCACTAGACAGTCGGCCACCTTCCTTGACAATAGACAGTAGACCACGCCTCATCAATTGACAGTATGGCACTCCTATCAATGTTCGTATAAAAAATTAAATACCAAGCCACCGGAAATTAACAATAGGCCAAACCCCCTAAGAAGTCCCTATGACCACACCCTTCTTTACTAGTAAAATTGGATGGCTACGCCTCTTTCGTTAAACAGTAAGTAGTAACGCCCCCTAACAATAGTCGAACAATACGCACCGAGTAACAATGCATCGCGATTCATGGCCACGTACATCAATTATGGATAAAAGCCACCTATTAAAAACTCATCTTCATGTCGCCGGCTATTGACAAGAGGCCACTCCCGCTATAAATAGTCAATGACACGCCCCTATAAACCATTCATTGAGATCGATGACCACGCCCCATACATTGCCAGGATGCCACACCCGCTAATAAGTCCCAGATAGTGTCCGCTCGTCCTAGTAAGAAAAATGGAGGACCAAACCTCTGTCTATCTGCACAAGTGAATAGTGATACAAGAATATGAATGTTAGAAATAACTGAATTTCCTTTTTAATTGAAATTAAGTAAATTAATGAATATCAAGCATAAATTGGTTTCAAACACTCGGTCTCTATATGAAATTTGTAGTAATACAATGAACAACTGATACGTATGTTAATTTTCGAATAATTTTCAGTCGTGGACATGTGCGTCGTTTGTGAAAAGTGTTTCATGAATTAATCCTGAGACAAATTCCAAGGAATACATTGCCAAGAAATAGTTAAAGAAATACTTTATTTTATAAGTAGGTTTTGTTATCAATTCCAAAAATACTAAGTGAAGGTTTGACGGGTAAAGCGGTTGACTTTCAACCAAACGAGTAACTGGGAGTCATATTACAATCATCAATTGAATTTAAACCGGTGAATGATCCTTCTGGTTACATCTGAAAGTCAACCGACTTTTTTTCTCCTGAAATTCAGATTCTGGTATTACTGTGATCGACTACGCACCCTAACAGCCGTTGATAACGATGCTGTTTCAATATTGAGTAAAACTAACAAGTGTTTCCCCTGTGGGGTTTTCACGCCATTTTTCATTAATGATAATCATTTTATTTAATTTACATTTAAAAATAAACATCCAATATAAATGTGACTTTTGAAGGCGCAACCCTTTTTCCTAAAATAAGGTTTAGGAGTTTTCCTTCTAGAGCTTTACGGTTAAAAAGGTGAAACATTGTTTTTTATTAATGAAACTGAGTGTTTAGTGGTTGCTGAGCATCTGCCACCTGTTTTAGCAATTATTAAATCCTTTAATAACAACAAAAATACGTATATTTTCTTTTTGTCCGGATTTGATAAGGATCGGTAATTCAGATTATCGACTCACTGCTTCTTTCCTAGCCTTCACCATTGGCCATAAAAGTCATTTGCGTTGTAAAAATGATTTACATTTTACGTGGGAAGTACTTGCGGTTTTGCTTTGAGAGACTCAAGTTGTACTACTTTTATTACGCATTCTACGCGAGAGCCTCGCATTTTGTGAGCAGCAATCATTTAACGCAATAAAACACGCCCCTTCTATTCATTTTCCCATCCAATTTTATGTTCCACTCTCAGTCAAAATAAATAAAAAAAGTTCTTCGTAATCTGCGAGCTCCTTTTAAACCACGAACAAGAGACATAAGAGAATGAGTGAGAGAAACTCACTGAGCGGCCGCCAGATGGCACTGTTGCTCTTTCTCACAAGCACTAAACAATAAATTTTTGTTTTATTGCATAGAGCAAAAGAAATTTTTTTTACTAAATATGGATAGATTTTGTTCATCTGACTGTTCCTGGTTGAAGATTAATATTATACTGTTTTTTTTAATGGTTCAGTTTAGTTGAAAGGGAAACTTTTGAACTCCACTTGACTAAGATAGAAACCAGTTCCAGCGAAGAATGTAAACGGAATATCGCCGAGTCCAGTTAACCTTTTCTCGTCCTACTCGACTCGAGCTAATATAAGAACCAGGTGCGGGTACCGCATACAGAAGCGCCTAGATGCGTCTGTAGCGCCAGTGTCGTCACTCGCCCCCGCCTTAGAAGGTCGCCAATGGCAAAACTAAGAGGAGCATCGCTGATAGTAGAAAAATAGGAGGCACCTCCTATGCCCGCTTCTCCTCGCATCATGCGAGTACGAATAAAATGAAAGTCGAAGGTCCTAAAACTTTTATCCCTGGAGGAAAATCAAATAGGCGAAGTTCACTACTTACCCGCTGCTCTTTTATTTGCATCAGTGAGAAGGGTGTCACTGTATCATGTCAGTAAGGATTTACCATGGAAAATAGACATAAGGACGCCAAAGTCCTGTACATTGACTTCATCAAAAGCGAGCAATTTTTTGTTGGATTTACATAATGCATTGAAATGTCTCATAGAATGTTGATTTCGAATAAAATATCGTACATCACTCGTAGGGTTAGACATGTCCTCAGATGGAGCTCAATGCTCGCAAGGACGACTTGAAAAAGCATGGCCTTCGACCATTGTTTTACAGCTTGTCCTGCAAACATTGATCTCCCCAGAAAGACATGTCTAACCTTCCTTGTGATCTAATATACTATTGTATGCATTAAAATGTAAGCTAAACCGAGCACGAAGTGTGAAGACCGAAAGTAGCCAAGAGTGAAGTGCGGAGAACCAAATCCCACACGCTCTATGCGTGCTCAAACAAATTTGATACAAATCCGATCATTGTTTACAAATTTTGGTTATAATCGGATAATTTACTGAATTCTGCCTGTTTTCCCGCATGCCTATGTCCCACCTGAGTTCCCGGAATGGACAATCGTGGACTTTTACCATACTGTATAAGATAGAGATTCCATCTGAAACACTTTGTTTTTCGAAAGAATTATTTTTATTATGCAATAATTGCTTTGAACTCCACAGAACAATCGTAATAGTATATTGCATAACAAGGAGGGTTAGACATGCCTTTATGGGGAGATCAATGTTTGCAGGACGAGTTATAAAACCATGGTCGAAGGCCATGGTTGTACAAGTCGTCCTTGCGAACATTGAGCTCCACGTGAGGAGCTGTCTAACTCTAGGAGTGATGCACGATATTTTATTCGAAATCAGCATTTTATGAGACTGTAGGACCGTCTGAGAAGTGAGTCGAGATGTTTATAATATTTGTGGTCGTGAAAAGAGATGACTGACGTGGTAGCCATTTGCTTGGCTATGATTGGTAATTTCGTATGGCGTGGAAAATGGTTCGGCCCGAACATATTGAATACATTGTGCGTTATTCAGTGGCTATTTGTGGAACTACTTCCGAGTCAGTGTGGCGGCGTTTGGAACTAATTGCCAGCCGGTAGCTGACACCATTCGGTAAAGGGCTATCTAACGCTCACTTGTCAGGGGACGTTATAGGCTGATAACGTGGTGGTTTCGAATTAAACACTCTTTGCACAAATTTAAATGCATTCTTAAAATCCTACCTACTCTTTCCATTTCTTATTTTTTTCACCAGATGGCGAATCGCAATTTATATTATTATCCAATCGAACTGAAATTTGTACTCTAGTACAAATTTTACAAGTTTTGGTACTCTAGTACCAAGCCTGTACTGTGAACGGTATTTGGCCAGTTACTCTAATCTAACTGGGCCAACTATAATAAAAGGTTAACCGAGTACCGCATCAATTACGAAATGCCTAGAATTGATGCCCTCGGCATTTTGGTGATGCTGGACCGAAAAAGAGGCGATGCTCAGTCATGCGTGCCAAACAGCAGAATAGCGACAAAGGGAGCAGTGCGCGGGTACTCACGCGGCTCTGATGCGTAATATTATATGTATTCCAATTGGAAATGGTTCACACGACCCTGACTGTTTACGTTTGGGTTCCCAGGACTATGATCAAGGCTACTGCAAGCCATGCCCAAAACCGTTCTTCATTCCAGGTTCCAGTGTAGTAGGACAGTACGAAACACTTACCATTAGGGGTATTGACAGTACTGAATTGCTACTACAATTTTTACCAGCGGGATATGGTTTATATTATATATTTTTTAATATTTCACCTCATATACTCATTCTATCCAAAGGGGCCTCTTAGTATGCGATCAGGATAACGGGCCCTTCAAAAAATACATACCGCTTGTAGGGAGGTTGGGGTCAGCTCTATTGTGATACGCCTATGCTTAAGTTACTTATTTTGTGAACAACCCCTAATGGAAAATTTGTTGTGTATCTTGCAATGTATGCGACCTAATTTTGTGTTGCAGCGACCCTCACATTTCAAAATGCTTAACACATAATTTAATAATTCAATAATAATTTCCTTGTCGAAGAGACAAGGAAGAGAAAAGAGATGAAATAGATAAAAGTTCAAGGCCTGTGAAGGTCTCTTAACAAGATTGAACTCCTCGTGTTCCATGAAATACTTGCTTTAAAGAACGCGTCAGAATTACCTACCGTCTCACGCTGCATTTTTTCGTGAACGCGCATACACAGGAGTCTATATCTGCAAGACGAGCATTTGGATGTGCACCACATATAGTCATATAGTGTAGTGTTTAAACACAAGCACATCGGCGTGGCGGGGCTGGCGAGTAGGTGGCTAACCTTGACAACCACTCGCGTAGACTGGAGGAGAGATATCTACATTCTACACAGCGAAACGTCCGGCGCAGTATCGCACGCCGGACATGCACTCGACATAGATAAAAGAGTGTGTCTGTGCTCGCTAGTCGTGTGGGCGCCCCATAGAATGGCAGAACTGGCTTGTGCGACGCGACGCTCACTTATTTGGCATATGGCCCGAGAGTCGCTCAAAACACATTAAAAAGCGAAAACTGAAACTCAAATGTGTACTAACCGTTTTCTCCAAATGGAAGTGATATATGGAAAAAAAACATTTTTTTTTTATTTGAAGGAGTCTAGATAGCCCTTCTATAATTAAATTTTCAGAAATGGATGCTTCATATCCAGTTTCTCAGTTCAGTTACTTAAACTGAGCAAACTCTCCAGCGCCTGGTCGGCGCCCGACTATATTTTGACCGCTTAATTCTCCTGAGCAGTACCTGTCGAGTGACTATTATTTCCAGAACATTTACTTAATATTCAGGGCCTATTTTCGCCCTACTATTATTTACCACAAATATTCAAGTACCAATTTTCACTGATCCGCCATTTTTGTGTATAAATTGCCTTTCTTTCCCCTATTTAAGGATTTATTAGAAGAG
>CAKNWW010046925.1:0-10921 GCA_932074435.1 Andricus kollari
CTAAAGACGTCCCATGTTCCAAATACCGTCTTTGGAACATGGGACGTCTTTAGAACATGAATTGGACTGACACGCACGTCCTAGGAACGTCTTTAGAACGTTCTTAGGACTTTAATGTTTTTGTGCCCACTGGGTACATAATTGATGTTCATAAAAACCACGAAATTTAGGGCTTTTTGAATCCTATTTTAAAGGTTCGTAAAAATGACAGATGACTTATCCGAACTGCAGATACGCTCAGATACGCTTTATTTCATTTGCACGGCAGATTTGTACTGATCTCCCCCAGCCTGAATCGTCACGTTATTTTTAAACGGCCCTTAAAAGCATGTTAAAATTTAAAAACGAGGACCCAAAATATCGGCATTTTTGAAACTAAAAATAACAAATGAAAAAGTATTAGGGCCAAAAACTTTAGTTAGGAAAGGAAGGAAAAATGTTTTGAAAACAGAATAAACAAATAAATGTCGTTTATAGAAAATTTGTATTGCGAAACTAATTGATCCGACCCGACAAATAATTTTTTTCAGTGGGCGATTAAATAAAATATTAATCAATAGTACAATTCATCTTATTATTCTTTGTTACTTATCCTAATTATTGTTACACCTGCATATATATTATGCTAGTTTCATAATAATTTGCTTGAATGTCTGAAAACAGTGAAAAGGGAATAATAAAAAAAAGATTGGGTAACAATCAACAAAATATTTATAGACGCAGAACTCTCTCACAAACATTGATTAATCAACAACAACATTTAAATTATGCCATATACCACCCACTAGTCTCGATTAATTCCATAAATTAGTTCATTTAGAGACTCATCTATAGTTCTCAAGGACCCACCTACATGATTTTCCTCAAATCTTTCCACATTACTACCTCCCATCCCTATAATTTCTAAACTATCTCGATTCGGTGAAAACATTTTCGTATTCTCATTTCCATTTTCTCTCTCAACTGGACTCGACAGCCTCAAATGTTCCATTTCTGCTGAAGGACTGGATAAATCATTCTCCAGTGGTGACATAACCATTGAAAAAAAATCGTGTGGATCCTCCAAATGCAATTTTGCATTGTTAGTCTGTTCCTTTGTAGAAACGTCCATTGAATCCTTGAAACTTATGTTATTCGTCTCCTGTATCCAAATATTCTGCTTCTCCTTTTCTGAATTTTGAACTTCGGCAGGTTCTGCATTAGGGTTTTCATTCACTGATTCTGCATTTTTCACATCAGACTCTCTGGTTAGAATATGCTGACCTTCTGGATTTACCAACAATATGAATTTATTTCCTTCGCTGCAATCAGTATCAATTTGATGCGGTTGCACTTCAAAAGTTTTGGTTTCGTTCGGTTCCGAATTTTGAAGCAATCTTTGGATTATAGTTTCTGAATTTTGTGTTGAAGTTTCAGGTTGAGCTACTTGACATTTGTGAGTTCTTTGGCTTACCTACAAAAATTAAAATTTCATTCACTTAATTTGTCTCTATTTGAATGATTAGATTCTCATTTTGTCATTCCATGTTCAATTTTTGGTTTTGTTATTCAATTTCTATTTTTACTACGACAACCAAACTTTAAAATAGTATAAATTGAGAAAATAAATTTTTAAATCAACTCAGCTTTTAATAATGGAAAAAACTTACTTTGTATCTGAAGCTTTTCCCACAAACTGTGCATTTATAAGGCATGACTCCAGTATGTATCCTTCGATGCACCAAATAAGAAACTCGTTGCCGAAAACATTTTCCTGTCGAGAAAAAAAATTTCTTTTAAAACTCTTTTATTTTTAAAAGATTGTAGTAACTTATTCTCCAAATTAATCCTTCAGAAGGTATTTAACTTTCTAAGCAGTTTTACGAAAAACTCACCACTCTGTTTGGATTTTACAAGTGTTACTCATGCACCACTCTTTTGTCATCAGTATTAGAACATATTCTAAAGATACTCCAAGTTATTGTATTAGTAACTGTAAACAAAAACAGAAAAACGAAATCTAACACGTATTAGTTACTCTCAGCTTGTCAAGATTCACAAGACTTTTTTAAATTTTGTTAAAAGGAACTCCTCAAAACTTTTATTTGAAAATTAATTAAATGTACCGCAAGTTTCGCAAGCGAAAGGCTTTTCGCCTGTGTGTATCCTTTCATGATTATGCAGAGTCGAAAGTTCTTTGAAAGATCTTCCACAAGTGGTACAAGTATGTGGCTTATCATCTTTGTGGTACAATCTATGTTTGTGATAAGATTGTTGGAAGGTGAAAGTTTTGTCACAAATGTTACATTTGTAAGGCATCTCACCAGAGTGAAGTCTTTTGTGTTTTTTTAGAAAATACTTCGTTGTAAACATTTTACTGCAGACATCACACTCCCATTGCTTTCCCTCGTGGGTTTTTAAATGCTGTGTCACATGCTGTTCCTGCAAGTATTTTAATAGAATCAGAATACTCGTTAATTTCTTAGATTATTTATTTGAGAACCCAGATCAGTACCTTCTTAAAATTCTTTCCACAAGTTGGACAGTTGTAACCATTTCCATTGCTTGGTGACAATTCAAAATCTTTTGTTAAAGAACCTACATCAAAATAGAAGAATAAAAGCGAGAAATATAAACAATTTAGTAATGAAAAAATGTAAAAAGCATACCTAAATTATAACCAGTATGTGCAACTCTCATATGAACCATCAGACTTCCCCTCATCTTAAAAACTTTTGAACACAAATGACAAGGGTAATTTTTTAACAAATCTTCAGGCCTGACATTCAAATCCTTTTCTGCAATCATATGGACTAGTTGTTTATGCAGAATCAAGATCTTCCTATCATCGAACCTATAGCCGCAAATATTGCACCTTTCCATTTTTTCTTTCGAAGCCAGCAGCCTAAAAGCTTTCAAATGAGGAAGAATCTCACTTGGACTTTTTTTCTTACTTTCATCATTCTCAGCTAAGGAATTTTTAGGTCCAGTCTCATTCTCTTGATTTGGGAACTCCCCCCCATTTTTTTGAATTCGTCAATCCAGAAGGCTTCGCAAGGAAAGAACTTTTTTCAGCATTTCCATTAATTGACAAATTTGAAATCTTTGTAACTTCCAAATTTCTAGAAGGTTCCCTAACTACTAAACTCCCCTGATCAATCATCAGAGAATTACTCTGAATCCAAGAATTCTGGATCGTCCCAACTTGCAAATTAGAAACAGATTTTTCATTCTGGTGAATCAAAGGTCTATTTTCAATCAGATTCGAATCGTTTTGAATCAGATTCGAATTATTCTGAATCGAATTCGACTCCGAGGTTTTTATTTGCCTCTCCTGATTTTTCTGTTGGGAAATTACATTCTCCCGACTTTCTCCAAACCCACAACTCAAATTCCTGGTTCCAATTTCATTCTGTCCCAGATTCGTAGGAAAAATCTGGTCAGAAGACAAATTTTGTAGGAAAATCAGTCGACCTTGTTTCTGTTCCTGATTGTCAGAAGGAATTTGAGTATTCGCCCGGATCTTGTTTTCCTTTGGAGGGAAGGATTCTCGTTCCTGTCTTATCGTAGGAATTTTTTCCTGAATTTCTCCAACCTGGGGAATGTTTATATTCTGAGTTTTAAGTAAACTCCATGTTTGGAAAGGAATTGTCTGAATATTGTGAAGGATCTGAACGTTGTTCGTAGTTTCCACATTAGATTCCTGGGTCAAGTTTGTGTTATTTTGATTAATCGTGTGGCCGAATAAGTGGATTGTGAGTTTGTCAATTCCTAATAAAACTTCATTGCAAACTGGACACACAAGTGGTCGAGTTGCTACGCTAACAAGACCAGTTCGGAGAGCATCTAGAGTCAGGAAACCAGGTTGAGAACACAAAGGACATGCCAGTAGCCGCGCGCACATTTTCCATCAATGAAATTAAATCCAGTTTTTATACATCACTTTCACTTTTTGCAGTTATTACAAAAACTTTGGAAATTGTTTATTTTCATATAATTCACTGTTTATTTGAAAAGAGTTTTTAGACGGAATTATCAGAGGGATTTTAAAGAATTGGAATACAAAGTAAATTTTGCACGAGTTAAATTTTAGCTTAACTTAATTTTAAAGACACACGCGTTTAGTATCAAAGGCTTTGCCAACTAATCGACGATTTAAAATAATCGAGTAGTACCCTTGATTATTGAGGTTATACCTGAACTTGACCCGATATCGGGTTTGAATTAGGTTTGAAAATGTTAATTTTGAGTTTTTAAGACCAACGAAGAAAAGAGCTTTTGTGGAAGAGAACTTGAGAGACACGTAACAACGTCCTTGTCGTGAAAATGGGAAAATTCATTTTTCTGACACAGAATCTAAATATAGATTTTCTCAGGCATTAATCTTGGACCACGAGCACGATTCCTCCGCTGAGCTGAGCGAGTCGAGACTTGGTTCTAATTATAAACTCGGGCGGGATGTTTGAAAAGAAGGGAGAATTTTAGAAAAGACCGTGTTTATTGCATGCAAGTGGTAATAAATATTACAAATGGATTATACGTCACTTAGTACTAAGATGATCTTATTTTAAGGAGGTAAGATTTAACTTTAAGGTGGACATTTGTAAGGGTTGCCGTCCTTACAACAATATTCTCTACCAGGAGATAAGTTCGAGTTGATCCATACGTCCTTGCAATTTTTTATGAAGAGGTATGCCTGGAAAGAAGAGGATTTTTGTTGAAAATTTTTAATTTTATGGATGCAAAATAAATAAGGGTTTTGCTTTAAAACTTACGCGCTCCTTAACACAGTCTCGGTCCATGGATCCGCAAAGGATTGCTTGACTGTGTGGCAAGTGTTTTACTAACTGGAAAAGATATACGAAATAGGGAGATTAATAGGAGAATATATAAGAAAAAATTGATTACAGTTTTAAAGCATTCAAATTAAAAATGCAACGCAAACTTTCGAGATTAAAGAATTTGAGTTTGAGAATGACAAAAACTTTATTCGAATAAGTTAATAAAATTGGTATCTTTAAAAAGTATCCTTTTTGATTTTTTGCGGGAAAATGAGATCAGCAGAAGTAATGCCCTGCTAATCAGCAGAATCAGCATTCCAAGCAAGTCAACCAGGATTAGCTGGAACAGTTTTTTTCGAATGTGACGTCTGAGAGTTATTTAAATAGGATTTTTGATATTTTGTTTTTTAAGCAATTTTTCTCAGAAATATAATGTTAGTAATATTAATATTAAACATACTATTAGAATGTTTTTATGTACTACTAGAAGTTTATGCAGTATTTAGAAAGTATATTATCTTAAATTCATGCAACTACCCCATTTTAAAGTCTTCCTATTTTAAAATCATTCTAACTTAAAATTGCGATTTAGAATTCTTAAGTCATAGAAGTAGATATTTTATGAAGATATCCAATTTTGAGAGCCTCGCAATTCAAAGACAATTCGCAATTTAAAAACCTTTGAAACGTAATAGACTTAAAGTGTGAAAACTTTAAAGATACTTTTGAAATTTCAATTTATTTTTAGTTTGTCCAATTTATATTCAACTCGTCCAAAGAGAAACGTAATTGAAAAGTATGAGAATGTAAAAGTACTTTTATTTTGGCAGAATGGAATTCCAAAAGCTTCTAAATTTGAATTCGAAATTTGAATCCATTTAAAATGACCAGGTTTAAATATAAAATATTTCAAGGTTAAAAGTCCTAAAAATTAATCACATTTTTAAAAAAATCAGGAATTATTTTCTTGAAAAGTTTGCTATTAATTTATTCTGAAAATAAAACAATTAACACTGGAAGAAGGAAGTAACAATAGAAATATACATTCTAATTAACAACTTGTTCAAGCTTTAACTAATAACTAAATCTAAAGTACATCAAAGGAGGGATAAATTTGAAATTCAAAAAGTGTTAAAATATAAATCTGAAGGTAATTTAGTGTTAATCTAGTGGAATTTGGAAAACCTCGAATTCGACCATTCGAATAATAAAAAAATGATTAAGAAGCAACTGATATTAAAATAAATTAAAAATTTGAGTACTTACAATGTCTAGGCATTTGTTGATACAAATTTTGTTCCCAACAGGATTACAAGGGCAAGTTTCTGAATGTTCACGAAGAAAGACCGGATTTCCTTTTGGCTGTTCCTTGCTTCCCTTTTTGAATTGACCACTCATAAAAACTCCACAGTGACAACCAATTGGTAGATGTGACTTTTTTGTTTCTTTTGTAGGATTTTTTTCCATCGTTTGCTTATTTTCTAGTGCATTTGCAAAAATAATGCACAAAAATACTATTAATATAATGGCACGCATTTTTAAATGTGTACTGAAACAAACAATTTTTAATATATGTATTACTAAAAATATAAATAGTTTCTGTTTTTTCATTCGTTTATTAAGAAAATCAAAGCATTTAAAGCATTAGAACTCTTATAAATTTGAAGTATTTATAATTAAAAGTTTTAAAATTTTAATATTGTAAAATAAAAAATTAGAAGGTCTTTAATGTATGAGGCATTATTTCTCAACTATTATCCATTTTAGAGATTTATAGCACTGTTGATACTAACAAAAAATTGTTTTTCACTAAAGTTTCAGTTGCGTTTTTTTCAACCTTTTCGTTAATCATAAGCATTGTTGAAAAAATATTAGACCTTCATAAAGCAAAATCAAAAATAAATTACTTTTTTCTTCCTTTAAGTACTTTACTGTTAAAAAATGTAAATATTATTAATATTCATTTGTAAAAATAAGCGTTCGGTAGATTTTTTGCGTATAACATTTCTTTATGTTTAATAGAAAGGACATGAAGAACCCCATCGAAACTGTATTTACAACATTTAAAAAAAATAATATTAAAAAAGTCATAATAATGTCCATTTTGTACCCCAAAGTTATCAAAAGGCCACATTTATTTTTGAGCTTTTTCCCCCGGTCTCTCACTCAAGTTTGAGTGCGATCGATTTTTAGTTTGGTGAAGTTAAGAAATATGAAATAATGCCTCGTATATAAGGTACTTCCTAAAAGGACTTCAAAAGTAGACACTATTTCAAAATAAAGCATTCCAAATGGTACAATTTCAAAGCAGAAGCTTACAACACTGTGCAATTTGAAATTAGAAGCCGCCAAAACTGAACAAGGTCAAATATAATGCCCGTTAAAATGTAATAATTCTAAAAAAGCCTTAAAAAGTGTACATTTTAAATGATTTGTATCTGGTCAATAACAATAGCATAAATTAAGTATACATTTAGAAATTTTTAACGTTTCTGATTGAGCGTTTATAAGTTACGAAACTTAAAACAAATATTTTCGAATTGCACATTGAAGACTGTAATTTTTAATTGGAATTATAAGTTTTAAAGACTGTAAAAATTATTAATAGGTATCTCTTATATTGTGTAGCATCAAGTGACATTCAAAGTAGTTAAACATATTTTTCTATACTAAAACATGATATATATCCGTGTAAAACAAAAAATCCCTGTTCTATTCACCGTTCAAAATTGAAGAACTATAAATTGTGAACCTTCAAAGCTCAATCATTCTAAAAACGTTGAAAGTGATATGATTTCTAATTGGAAGCTTTAAAAAATAATGAAATTGAAGTATTCTTAAATGAGGATCTTGTAACTAAGTCGTTAAAAATTAATTATTTTCAAATTATGAATCACGCTTTTTAAAATTCACCCATTTAAATGTAAAGTGCAAAGTTAATCACTTAAAAATCAATGATACTAATAAACTGTCACATTGACATAATAGAAAAATTCGCAAGACAATTAAGAAACACGCGAAAAGCGAGGGAAACACAGGAACTTCAATGTGGAAAAGTGGGAATGAATTAATTCGAAGATTATTATTATGAATAATTCAAATTTCTGAAAGTGATTGAACTAAAAGACTTACTTGACTCTCGTCGAATCGTGATGTAAATGCGAAACGTCTGACTTTTTTGCGACCCACTGGCAAGTTATTGATGGCGCAATTTAATAATTGATTACGGCAAACTGCTAAGAGTGCAGAATTCTGCACATTCACCCTATTTAATTCGCTTATGACCTACTTTGAAATATTTAGTCTTACATTAAGTATAAACATCCAAAAAATCCATCACTTTCTATTGAAATATTAAATACTGACTCCCAAAATCTTACAAGATAAATACTTTCATTTACATTTTAGTGTCTAAAGTCATTGGCCTTTTTAGAATTTAATGTCTTTGGCAATTTTTGAGTATAAAGTTATTGGCAAGTTTAGTTTGAAGTCATAATCTTCTGGGTTATACCCTCGTTTTTAATTAATTTTGCTTCCCCTTCCAAAACCACTCTGTTTGAATTCGCCACACACTTGTACTTGCATTTAATTATTTTTCTCACTGACACGATTTCCACCGAAAGTTCGACAGTGTCGCCGACAAAACAAGGTTTCGGGAACCTTAAGACTTGATCAACGACAAGTGTCCCAGGGCCTGGTAATTTTGTTCCAAGAATTCCGGATAATAATCCATTAAGGAAAGCACCATGAGCAATGTTTCTTTCCGAATTCACGTGAATCGGATTGTAATCATTAGTCAATTGAGCAAAAGCGTGGACATCTTCTTTCGTGATTACTCGGAGTATCGAAACTCGACTTCCAGGTTTGATATTTGAAACAATACTCTTCTGGCTTGTTTCAACGTCTGGAGGAATTGTGCAATATTTTTTTACCGATTTGAAAAGAGTGCGAAGTGTTTTGGCCTTCATGCTGGAAATGATTTCTATCTTCTTGCTGGAGGTATTTTTATTCATGAGGAAAAGGAATGGATTTCAGACTTTCCCGAGAAGTCTTCCGGACTTTTTCAACTTCTTCGGAATTACAATGTTCGGTTAGAAAAATTGAAGCGAGGTTGCGAATTCGACAGTTTTCAATCCTTGAGAAACTGATCATACAGTTGATTATTTGGGGCGAAGCTATTTCCGGTTTTGTTGACGGAGTTATCAGGAACATAAGAGTTGTGATTGCTGATAAAACTGTTTCTTCGTCAGGAGAAGAAAGAAGGGAAGAGACCAATGGGATTCCTTGGTTTCGTAAAACGTATTCTCTGTTGTCCGGGTCTGTAAAATAAAGTTTTTAAAGTTAAAAAAACAATTTTTGATGGCAATAAATGTTAATTTTCTCCCTTCCCCTCTCAACCTATATAGGAGGCAGATTTTTCCCAGGGGCCCCAGTATTTTTCTACATATGATACTGGTGAACAACTACTACTTCACACAAAACCTCAAGGTTGTAGTTTGAAACCCTAAAAATATGAAACTCACCAGAACATAAATTGCAAATGCCTCCAATCGCAAATCTTACAAGAATTTTGTTAGATTCAGATAGAGTTTCCAAAAAAAGTTTTATCACCTTCAACTCTCTTAAATAATCGTAGTTGACTGGGTCGTAGGCAAAGTTTGCTAGATTTGCCAAAACTTGTTCCTTTGCGTCTGAAAATAAAGTCAATAACTTAAAAAAATATATATAGAAATTGAAAAAAAAAACTTTCTTAAATTTGCTTTCACATTCACTGATTTCTTATCCTAATTATGTTTCTCCAATAGAATAAACTACAAATTTGTTTAAAGAGCTTTCGATATCCGCCGTAGAATTAAAAAGGTCAAACTTTATTGTTTAAAATAGCAACATTTAATCAATAACGTTAACATACGTTTGAGAGGTTATGTTGCGAAATGTGGTATCACTCTTTTTATTATTGCAATAGGTATTTTATTTCTGAAAATTTAATCAATAAATGCATTTACCTCTAGATTTGGTACCATGAAATTCGGTGACCAAAAGATTCAAAAATGATCGACGTCCAACTCCACTTTTGCCGGTGCGTTGAATCAGCTGTTCTTTTCTTGAAAACATAACAATCTTATTGACAACTTTGAGAAAGTAAACTATGGCGCAGTAGTCATTTTGTCACCCTGGTGATGTTTTTTTCAAAACTATGTACTTTTCTTATTTTACTTGCGTGGGATAAAAAGGGATAAAACGATATGTTAGGTCACTGAAAGGCTCTGGTGGTCAAAGCTCTACGGTCAAAGGTGGGTGTGTTTCACATCTTTGGTTTCACGCCACGACCGTTGGACGTCGTTAGCAAGCCTGGTTGGTGCTGCCCTCAATGTGGTTTTTGTGAACTAATGCTAATTCTTACTTTACCGACATTTTTTCGCCACAACTTACGTTCACGAATTGACATATCGAGTTGAAAATTTGGGAAATTAAAGGAAAGGCAACACTAAGAATTGTTTGTATGGTCCTAAATTTTGGAATTAGCAAAAAAACAAATTATTGTTTGGAAATTTCTGGATATTGTTTGTATTTCCAGAAATATAGGACCATACAAACATAGTTGAACGCAATGAGAGGATTTTTGGCGCGGTTCAATATAAATTAAGTTCATAATAATTTTCACTTTTTTAAAAATTTGTTTTTTCTTTCAAAATCTCGAAAAATATTGATTTTGGAAAAAATATTGGTCACAAAAGTTGTAGATCTCGTCGGAACACATACTTTTTGTATCTATACTTTTTTTCTAAAATTAATATTTTTCGAAAAAATGACAAAAATAAATTTTTAAATTTTTTGCTGGAAAAGGGGGCGTTGGAAAAGGGGTCGGCGTGAGTGGGCGGAGACGGTGTGGTTCACATCCTGCACTCACGCCGACCCCCTTTTCCAACGCCCAAAAAAAAAACACGCATCCTAGTTGGGGTAACAAGAAATCGGAGAATAGATTTTTGTCATTTTTCTCGAAAAATATTAATTTTAGAAAAAAGTATGAATATAAAAAATATGTGTTTAATTAAAAAAAAAATCAAAATTATTAATAACTTAATTTATATTGATCTGCGCCAAAACTCCTTTTATTGCGTCTAACTAGGGTCTAAAAGGAAACCCTAGGCCAAGTTTTA
>CAKNWW010046932.1:0-16089 GCA_932074435.1 Andricus kollari
TAAAATAGAACTGATGCGCTGGGCCAAAGCGCTACAATATATAGCCCTTTTATCTTATCTAAAGGCGTGGGCGTATGCCACTGTTACACCCCCCTTTTTAGACAGAGTTTAGTCCCTAAACCCTTTTAATGAAAGGCAACCATTTTATTTTTCATATGAAGAGGTGTTTCTTCTACTGGATGAATGTTAGAGTAAATAACAGTTGGCGCAGGTACATTATACACATTGGTTTTAACGCAGAATACACAAATCTTTTTTGGAATACATTTTGATAGCAATTCCCAGAATCCGCATTTATGAAGTGTATATAGCGTAATGAATATTATACTAGCATATCCTAGGTATCTTAAACATTCGAAAGCTTTCTCTGACAATGTTGAAAACCGACGTTGACTCCCTATTTTACTTAAAAAATTCTCAGTGTCATTTAAACTCAGCCTCATTTGTTTAAGTACATCGACGTTTACTTCTCTAGGCAGAGTAATTAAATGTTCCTCTAGTATATCTAATGAATTTTTATCGTAAGATAAATTATATGTTTTATTGTTTATAAAATATTTTTTATACTCTAAGTTTCTTTCTAAATACAATTGCACATTATCTGTCAGAATTGTACAGCCTGGTCCTTGAACTAGAGTATTTTCGGTTAGCTTTACTGTGGTTAATGAGTTCTCGCATAAGAGATCTAAGCTAAGTCTACGTGTAGGTAGTATTATTTATCCTTTGTTAGTTAAAATATAACTTTCGCTGTGTAATTTAAAAGGCGAGAAGATACATTATGATTTATTTTGTACTTTTTGTGGAATAGGGATTACATGGTTGATAATATACTCTTCTTTTTCTAATATAGGTATCTTGATGACATATACGAGGGATCTTTTGACAATAGCTACGTTGACCTCGCTGATGTCGATAATATGCTGATAACTCTCGGGGTCAGCGTCGAGGTGATACCTAGTTCTATGCACTGTCTCGAATCCCCGAATGGTGTCCGTTAGCATTTCCGGTGTTAATATCTGAGGGTGCACAATTCCATGCTTCACGTTATTTATTGCTGTTAATAATATGTTGATATTCTCTGTCAATTGTTCTATCAAAATATCGCAAGCTAGAATTTTTGTTGTAACGAATAAATTCTTCGTATTGTTGTTGAGGCTTCTTCTGATTTGCTCGTCGTTGCTAAGTTCTTGTTTTAATTGTGTTTTAACTCACCGTAATTAATCTAAGAAGAGTACAATAATACTTTTAACATTTTGGTATGGTTTTGTAAGGCTTGAACCATATTTTTATCATCCGAGTATAATTGATCGAATCCTTCGTTTATATGTTCGAGGTCGTTATTACTTAGAGTCCCAAACAGAGTTTTAGCGATATCCCCAATAGCATTAATTAACCCTCTTTTGTGTCGTTTGTCATCCATCACCTGGTTGAGTATTTGGAGTTTGTTTCTGGCTCTTTCGTACCTTTCGCCAGTTAGTCTAACCTCTTTTTCTTCGGCGCAGTTGGAGTTACGCGCTCGAATCGCGAGTCTTTTTATGTCGCGAGCTATATCTAACCTTTGTTGTAGGGTGGTATCGTTGATGCTTATCACTAGATTCCAAGTTTCATGGTACAGGTGGGCTGTTCCTATTTCTTCGATAAATATATTCCCGCTAATTGGTGTTAGGGTGTAATTTCCTTTCGTTGTCCAGATTTGCATCAGAATTGTCAGTAATGTCAAGATCTTCATTCTATAAAAAATAAGGCATGATCTGGTTAACGTGGATTCTCGTTCTTTCGTTGTTATACAATATTGTGTAGTTATTGTTATCTAGCTTTTCTATTATAGTTGCGGGTCCTTTCCAACTTACAGAGAGTTTGTTGGTCGCATTGTGATTAATAAACTTGATCAGGTCTCCCGTTTCATAGATAGATTGTGGTAAAACTATCTTGGAGTCTTGGTACCGTTTGTATTTTTCTTTCTGAAGGTGTAACTTTTCTTTTGCTTTCTGCAGGTACTGCTCGTGCCTTTCTCTGCACATGTCGAGCAAGTCTTGATATTTTAAATTGGGAGTGGTGGCTAAAGTTGACGGCAAATTAGCATCGGTTCTGCCAAAAGTGGCTTGACACGGACTTATTCCGATTCCGTCTTGCTTAGTGGTGTTGTGAGCTAGAGCAATTATTTTTAATACTTGGTCCCACTTGGTCCGTGTGTCTTGCATGCAGGTTCTCAGAATATCGTTGAGCACAGAGTAAGCCCTTTCTAAGCTACCGTTACTTGAGGGTGATAAGTTGTTGTTTTTACGTGCCTTATTCTGAATAGGCTCTCGAAATTCTGAACTATTTCGGAAACAAAGTTTGCTCCCTGGTCTGTCAAGATAGATTTCGAGGCTCCGAATATATAAATGAAATTATCGAAGAATCCTTCGATGATGGGTTCGGGCCTAGCATCTTTCAGTTGTATCAGCATTAGATATTTAGTCAGTTGGTCCTGTACACTGAGTATGTATTCGTTCCCATTTTTCGTGATAGGAAGAGGCCCGAAAATGTCCATTGCCACTTTGTCATTGGGATTAACAGGTGTCTTGTATAATAGCTTCGGCCTGCCTCTTGATTCGCGTGGCTTTTTGAAATTGGCATATGGGGCGCTTCTTCACATATCTGCAAATATCATTTTCCATGTTTTTCCATTCTCCCAAATGTTTCGCTTTGTCTATAGTTTTATTTTTGCAAAAGTGTTGGTTAGAAATAGAGCCACGCGCTTCCTTTAATATTTCTTGTTTCTCCTGTTGAGTCAGTTCGCTTAATGGTGAGAAGCAGTAGTAAATATTTAAGTAATTTTCATATTTTCGGCTAAAGAAGTGGATGAATTGTTCAATTTTAATTTTTTCTGAAGGTGATATGGTGGGATCCATAAAGTGTAACCTGGCTATAGTCAATTTCTGATTTCTTAAGTCCGCTACTATCTCGTTAATTCTTGTGAGCCACGTTCTTTCGTCATAGACTGGCAGGATTTCTAAATTCTGATCGTTTGATGGTCGTTTCTGAATTTTCTTCTACAGTTTTCCTTCTGCGTTCGGTTTTTTCAATAAATTGTTATCGCCTCTTTCCTTGAGCCAATTCTGGAATTGATCGTACAACTCTTTATCGTATTCGGGGAGGTTTTCTCGCGTTGGTATTGGGGGCGTTTCTTCTCTCTCCGCTTTCTTGTCCTTTCCTCTTAGCACCTCCTCGCTGATTATCTTCGGTTTCTGTTTTTCTTTCACGGGTTGCTTCTCGAAGTTCGTCTGATTTGGAGGTGGAGTTGTCGAGTCTTTTTCGACACCGGAGGCGTCAAAGATCTCTATATCGGTTGGTCTGGATTCCAGTTCCTCGGGACTTACCTCGGCATTCTTAACAACTTCTTGTAAAAGTTCTTTTCTTATTGGAAACAATCTGGAAAGACAGTCAGCCACCTTGTTTTCTTTACCTTTTATGTGCTCAATTGACTTATATGAATACTCTTCCAGTCTTAATCTCCAGCGTAATAATCTGGATGAAGGATTCTTCACATTGTGAAGCCACTTCAAGGCTTGGTGGTCAGTTTGTATTCTAAATTTTCTTCCTAAGAGGCACTGTCTCAAGCGTATCGTGGCCCATACCACGGCCAGTAACTCTTTTTTGCAACACCCACCTCAAAAGTTGACTTTTTCATGCTTCATGCTTCTAAATGGTGTCTAAAGAACCTTATTTGAGCAGACTGTGTGCGAAACAATTTTCGCGCATGCGCAGTTTGAAGATGGCTTTCTTTAGGCACTGGTGAAAAAGCTGCGCATCCGCACTTTCGAGATGAGGTACTTTAGACACTGGCACAGGTAACTTTAAACACTGGTGTTGGTATCTTCTTGAAATAAATTTAGATTTAACTTGAATCAATCTTTTAATGATTGAAGTTTTGTTTTTAAGGTTTCTTAGTTGTTTTCGTCCGTCGTACAAAAGAGCATAAGCGCCAAAATTTATCACAGAAAAAGGGCATATGCCCTAAAATTTAAAAATCTTTTCTTTAAAGATTAGTATTTTTCGTTAACTCCTCCTAACACAACTTTTTCGGACGGGTGTTGCAAAAAATAGCGTGTGATACGCGTGCGCATAGGTGATTGTTAACTCGTGTGATTGCATCATTCGCCCGCGGCTCGAAACATGAGTCGGTGGTTAGCGCACGAGCGAAGCGAGTGTGAAAGTGTAGACATTTGCAGCTTATGTTGCAAATTTCACACTCGCTCACAATCGCCTATTTTGCGCACTTGTATCACAAATAACTATTTCCGTGGCAAAGTAATTTTGCTCGGCTCCGTTGAGTGTTCTGGATATGAAGCAGCAGGGGTGGTCATCTTGGCTAAGGACAGCCCCTAGTCCTACGTTTGAGGCATCCGTGGTGAGCACGAATTCCTTACTATAGTCAGGGTATCGCAGTACTGGTGCTGTACATAATACGTTCTTAAGTTGATCAAACGCTAGTTGATGTTTTGTGGTCCACTTAAACGGGTTGTCCTTTTTCGTGAGTTCAGTTAGGGGTTTGGCTATGTGCGAAAATTTTTTTATGAACTTCCGGTAATACCCTGCTAATCCTAGGAAAGATTGAACTTGCTTCACATTGTTAGGCGTTTTGAATTCTTTTACTGCGCTGACCTTATTTGGGTTAGGCTTCACACCTTCAGCAGTGATGAGGTGTCCCAGGTATTCCAATTCAGGTCTCAGATACTCGCATTTTGCAGGTTGTAATTTTAATCCGGTCTCTCTGAGTCATTCGAGTAGTAATATTAAATTCTGATTGTCTTCTTTGATAGTTTGTCCGAAAATAACTATGTCATCTAGGTACAGAAAACAATGCTTTCCGACGAGTCCCCGTAGCGCCTGATCCATCATGCACTGAAAAGTGGCCGGAGCATTTTTTAATCCAAACGGCATTCTGTTGAATTCGAAATGTCCGTCTTTTGTGGAAAAAGCTTTATACTTCTTAGGTTCTTCTTGTTTAGGGATTTGATGAACTCCTGATGAAAGATCGAATGCAGAAAAGAATTATGATTTGCCCAGATGATCTAAAATGTCATCTATTACGGGTAGATGGTAAGCGGCTTGGTCGGTGTCAAGGTTTACTCCTCTATAATCTGTAACCATTCGCAGTTTTCCACCCTTTTTGTGTACGACCCATATTGGTGAGTTAAAAGGTGAACTTGGAGTAAAGAAGCTACTTCTTCTTTCACAAAATTTTGTTGGCTTTCCCGACTGTCGATAGGCTTTAATGTTGAAAATTTTACCGGATTTTAAAATGATCTCGTGTTCGGTTAGATAAGTGCACGGTATGGGATCTCCGTCTAAAGTATATACATCGGTGTATTGGGAAATAATTTGCCAACTGGGATCGGCCAGTTCTGACTCAACGTGGTCCATGCGGGTTCTTTATAATAAATTTAGAGTCCTTGGATTATTAATTCGCTCAGCTTTCTTTATTTCTTGTTCTGAGGTTTTGGTTATCCTATCGTTAGGTTCGTAACTTGGTGCGGTCACTCTTATCGGCCTATCAGAATAGTTAAAGAAGGGTGCCTGCAATTTCCCATTCCTTATCCGGTATATTCCGGATGGTACATTTTTACCTTCCTTTATCCAGACGCCTGCGTTAAGGACAGATTCTAAATTGATATAATTTACTTTCGCGGTTCTCCCGGGAACATAGGTACATACATAGGTATGTAATGGTAGTTTCACCTTTTCAAGTATTAGAAATCTCGGGGTGATGGCATACCTTTGAAATTTCATGAGAAAAGGTATTCCTATGATACCTTCCTCAGGTAATGGGATGTCGTTGTGAACTACGTGGAAAATATGCTTTTTATTAAAATAGTTCACCTATACTGCTTCCGTCGATGTGTGTTTATCTTTGCCCATCAGGAAGTTCTTTTTCATCTGAAAAGGGGTGGTACCGCTTGGTACTGAGTTTACTTTGATTAGATTTATAGATGACCCGGAGTCGACGAGTAATCTATAAGTACTTTCGTTTGCTTGTCGTCCCACGATTGACTGGAGCTTTCCACATATGGCTGATACTCGGCTGTATCCTCATAATTGATTTGCTCCTCTACTTCCTCTTGGCTCATCTGTTCGTGATCTAAATAATTATCTTCCTGGATGGTACTGATTTTCGAAAGTCGCTTTTGGAATATACCTATTGGAAATTTTTTTGCAGCGGTGATTGGCACTGACTAGCAAAGTGTCCCAGTTTTCCACACTTGTGACAAGTCAGTTTAGATTTGTCTGTACCGGCGCCTTGAGTAATTCCAGATTGGGGTGATCGGTATAAGGGTGTTGTTGTCTGCTGCACTTTTTGTAAAGGTAAAAATGTTCTTTAAGGGATTTGAGGGGCATGTTGCATTGGCGCACTGAATCCGGTTTGTGTTCTAGTGGGTTCTGCTTTGCGTAGCCACATTTCCATTTCTATAGCATGATTTTGTTTAATAAGTATCTCTTTAGACATTCCTTTTCTTCAATACTAATAGCTATTTTCCTTTCCATTGGCCCATAACTTAAATTTTGAACCGCGTATTTTAGCTCGTTAACTCCCTGCTGAAATCCAAGGTTAAAATTCTGAACCGTTTCCGTGGGTCCCTGTCTGCAACTTTCTAACCTACCTCTCAACGCAGAAACTGATCTCGTTTGTTTTAAGTTTTGCCGCAAAGTTTGATAAAGCTCTTCGTAGGAGTTGATAGCGGTGAATCTTACGGCTCTTTCCGTGTTTTCTTGAATTTTTTTCGCCATTACGAAGTCTAGTAGAAGATCGGGTTAATTACAACGCTTTCTCGCATTTTTTACCATTTTTATAAAATCTACTGTCCCTGCATCGTTTTTCCGGTTAAGTGGTTTGATAGTAGGTATGATTTCCTTAGCTTGGATCGTACCTTCATCTTGAAGATTTGCGGGAAGCATAGGGCTAACTAGGTGATTTAGTACTTTCCTGTTGTGATAAACAGGTTCTTGGTATTGTGGATTCGCGGGGTATTTGGGCCCAATGGGGTGATTACGTGCTTCTCTATTGTGATAGTTAGGTTCTTGGGGATTCGCGTAAGGCCTAGAAACACCAGGGCGATTATTTATGTCTATGGGATGGCTAGATTATCGATTTTGATTAGGAGTACTTCTTTCTTCTTCGTCTGATGTTACTTCCTCCCTGTCCGTCTGTATCTGGCTTCTTAATCCGACTCGGCCGGCTAAAGTTCTGATTTCTCCCATCCTATTTGCATTTTCCCTTATCAAAATGTTGGTACCATTTTCTAAACCGGTCATCCTAGCTAAGATGGAATGTAACATCTGGTCTGTTGTTGGAGGAGTGGGAGTGGGAGAGGATGCGGGGGATGCCATTGTCGCTGTTCTAAAAGGAATACTAATTCGTCTAATATGTCCGTCGAGTCAGAGTTGCTCGTTTCGGTATCGTAATCTACGGAAGGGTTCTTCCGGTACGCTTGGAAAGCCATTTTTTCTATCTTATCTGTCTCTTTCGACAGAAGGATATCCGTGTCACGTACGCTTCACAATTTTCGTTGCACTTTTAATTTTTTTCTAAAATTTTTTGGAGATCCCACTTTTACAAATTCACTTCTTATTTTTATAAATTAAAGGCTTACTTGCGGCTGCGTGGTGGTTGTCTTCCTCGTGCGTAGAGATGGTGAAACAGGCGTAGCGGCGCGACGTATCATCCGCCTGCTGCTGTTAACTTCTTCTTGTCCTCCTCGTAGGACGGTGGTGAACCGGCAAAACGTATCGGCGGCTTGCTTCTTTTTCTGGGAATTGCTCCCGAGGATTTACAGCTGTATGTTGCTTACCTATTTTCATTTTTCAGGTTTTCGCGAATACTGGTTTACGTAGGATAGGGCCTACTTTAGATCAGCCTCTAGTTTTACCAATATCGTTACTTGCCTGCTTTTTACGAGGAAATATTCGTGAATATCTCCTCGGAGTTGTTCTTTAATTTTGTCGTATTTTTTCGCTCTCTTGACCCACTCCAGGTGTCTGGTTTCAAGATGGTACAGTTTGATCGTTGTTTAAATTTGATCGTTTGCCACCATCCTGGCAGGATCGCCAAAAATGTGACGGGGTCAAGACAAGATTCAACTTTTAAAAAAGGAATCGCGCTGACGCGTAGTCAGAGCGACGTTTCTTTATTCTGAATAGTAATTAGGGTAAAGTAGAACTGATGCGCTGGGCCAAAGCGCTACAATATAAAGCCCTTTTATCGTATCTAAAGGCGTGGGCGTATGCCACTGTTACAGGTGTTGTGTGAGCAGCGAAACGTTGGTGAATATTATTAATGCTTTTTTCTTGTGATTTGATAGTAATAAAAATAAAAAAGTCCCAAGAAATAAAAAAGAGAAGGAAGGGAATTTGGTTGGTTGCCTTCTCATTTTTCTTTCCTCTTTTTTATTTTTGTCCAAAGAAACAAATTTTTGTTTTGTTTCTAGGAATTACAATAAAAGCATTTTGTGGTGGTTGTCCAAATTTTATCGTTGGATTCTTGTTTTATTTTCAGGAATTCGATCCGTTATATTTATTGCACTGTAGTTTTTTTGCTGTTTATTAGCAATTTCACTCATATTATATTTATTATATTGATTTAATTTTAATTTTCATATCCTTATTTTAGATTTTATACAAGAAGCTTCAAAAGGGTCTATATTTGGCAACATGTCGCCACGTGTTTATTCAAACATATTAATTTTAGATGAATGCTGATTTCTTATATTACGTACGACCATTTGAAACCATTTACTGATTAATCCCTGAATATATAAAAGGTCAAAACGAGAAAAACTAATCTGAATTCAATGTTCCGAATGTTAAAAATAGTAAAAAGATTTTGTAAAAAAAAAGATAGTAAACAAATTTTGAAAAGTAATGCGATTTGCGTGAAACTCATTTGCTGATGGATTTTGAGGTCGCTGAATTGGAATACAACCTGAGTATTCCGAAGCTCGGAATGACGGATCCAATGTGACGGGCCAAGTTACAAATGAGGGATTCGATTTGTGTAAAAGTCATTTTTTGAACGTTTTCAATGTCGCTGAATCCGAATATAATCTTTAAATTTTTTAATTCATTTTTTGTGCTTTTTTAAATCTCAAAAAGCTTCTAAAACTGACTCATAAGAATTGCATCATTTTTTCAAAATTTGTTCTCTGTATTGGATCCGCCATTTTTAATTTTAGATTTTAAGGAAGATTCAAATTTACCGACTTCAGATTCCTGTTAAGTATGCATTTGTTCATAAATCATTTTGCTATAAAAGCATTCTTCCATAGGGGAGCGGCGCCTAGTGTGGCGCACTTCAATATATATACCTGTACCTTGAATTATTTGTTAGGATGTACTTTATGGAGTGGAAAAGCTGTTTTACCAAAACTACTTTTTTGACACTAATTTTTGTCTAAATTATTTTATCTTTTTTTTAGAAAGTACTTTTCATAACATTTTTTTCTTGTCTCCAAAAGAAAAATAAGCTGCTTTCTATATCTTTAATGTGGCATTGAACCTTTTACCAGCGCATAAAATAAAAGCTTCGGAATTGTCGGTTTTCATGTTTATCGTGCTGTAATTGGCAGACAGTTTTTAAAAAAATCCATTTAAGGAGAGGTTTTTTCTCTGTCAATGCTACAAACTCTATAAGGATACTTTTCTGAAACAAACATTATTTCCATTTAATAAGTTGCATCATTCCAGCTAAATTGAGATATCAATATCCTGATATTGAGTAAAATCAGGAAGATTTACAATTTCAGCTTTAGCAATACAAAATATTTTCATGTTAAATACCGTATAAATTCAAATAGCAAAACTATTTTATTGAAATGAAATGAAATATAACGCTAGATTTTCATTAAATGATAAAGCATTGAAATGCATTAATATTTTACAGATACACATTCGTGCCTGAAATATATGCTCGCGATGTAATAGAGGCAATAGCTGAGAGTGCGTTCAAAACGTCAGAATATCCAGTCGTGCTCAGTTTCGAAAATCACTGTAATCCAAGGCAGCAGGCAAAAATCGCCCAATATTGCAGAGAGTTCTTTGGGGAAATGCTCTTGGAGGCTCCGCTTGAATCTCATAAGGTTAGAGACGAAAACTTTTTTTATTTGATAGTGTTTCTTATTTTTATTCTTGTTACTCTGGAAATCTCTTTAAATTCATTTTAATTTTTATTGTAAAAGAGAAAACCTGAGATTGAATATGGTTATAGCCCAATATTTAAGAGACGAATTTTTATAATGCAGTCAAGTTCTTTATTCGTAGTTCTCATATGGATGAAAACTTTCTTTTGGAATTCAGAGACACTCCCCTAAGGTTTCATTTTAAAAAATAGAGCAAGAAAGCGCGAGCTCCGCGCGCGACAGAACCCCTTCAGTTCTCTTCTATGTAATTGTTCTTACTATTTGCAACAAATAAGAACTGAATTATACACTGTAATTTCTTCTTCAACCCAGACATCGTAGGGATATCTACTGATTTCACTTCAAGGTGGAATTTAGATATCCATGGGATGTTTTTGAAATGTTTTAGGAATATTCAAAAGTTCCACATAAGATATTACAATTTTTGAAATATCTCCCCGGAGACTTTTGAATATCCAAAAAATGTCCTAAACCCTTCCAAAATATCTCTAGAAAATCGAAATATATATGTAAAATAGAAAATCGTCCGCTTATATATTTCTGAAACTTCTCTTTTCTATCCCAGTTTATCATTGTTTACCATTTTTAATATCTTTCTATATCTTTTAGAATAAATTTAGCTTGTCTGTTCTTCCAATCCCCATTTTTTTACGTCATGCAAGTTAATTTTTTCTACTTCTTTGTTAAAATAATAATTTTTTTTTCGTTAGTTCAATTTTGCGGAAACCAGTCTATCCCGCATCTATTGCTATCTATCTTTTTCTATCTTTTGTGAATACTTACGGTCTATACCTCACAATCTCCTCATTTTTTTCAGCCCACATAATATCCCTCGTCAATATTCATGTCTTTCTTTTTGTGACTATAATTATCTACATATCTTTCTGAATGTTCCCTTTTCTATCTCAGCTTATCATAGTTTATTTACGACACTTTTCTGCATCTTTCTGAATAACTCTAGTTTGCGTATTTTTTCAAGATCCTCTTTTTAATTCTATGTCTTTCCTAAATATAATCCTCCACTTATTTTTCGGAATACTCTCTTTTTTTTATTTCAGCAGTCTATTCATATCTATTTTCGTATTTTTATGAATATAATCCTCCACTTATTTTCTGAATCCTCTCTTTTTTATTCCAGGAGTCCATACTTATTATTCACGTCAATATTTTTCTAAATCTTTGTTAAAATAATTCTACATCTTTTTTCCAATTTCTCTCTTGTGCAACTCGGTCTGTTCAAGCATATTTTTTTATACTCCATTATATCTTTTTGAAATCTTTTTTTTCTATCCAGTCGGTTTTTCAAACTCCTTTTATGTAAGGCAGTCTAATATAGGATATCCCTAGTCTTTTCATGTCTATCTTTTATTCTCCGCAAATATTCCTGAATGCCTTTATTCTTTTCCAGCACACTTACTATATTCTACATCCATCTATTCCTTTTATACCATTCTATTTTTAAAATGTATAACTTTGTGTAACGCAGGCATGTTTTACGCATTTTATCAGCGACTTTTTAGTTCTGTAAGTAGCCGTTTATACGTTAATAATCGTGCTCCGCACACTTTTGACAAATATAAGCTTCATTTCATTTGACAAGATCCGTAATCCGCCCATTCTGTCGGTGCGTTCAATTTTCGCAATTTTCGGTTATACAGTGATTAATATATACGACTAATTGGATATCGAAAATGGACAAAGAATGCAGTAATAAGTTGTTTTCGTGCACACCACCCGCCGTTCTTGAACAAATAATCGGCAAGATTTCAAAGCAAAAAATCTAATATTTTGTCTTCAGAGAATGTACAAAATTGGTTTATTGAGTCTCGGGATAAGGAGTATATAGCAATGAAGGTAATTATATACTCAAAATACATAATACAATTTATATCAAATTGTATACAATATTTTTGACTAGTAGTAAATGAACGCGCGTCCACGTCCCTGGATTTTTATTTCCTAACATTAAAAATAGAAATAATTTGAAAATCAATTATTAAACAAACGTCTAAATATTAAGAGTTTTTCAACTTTTTTAAATAATAATTAATAATTTCGAATTGAAAGCGCTGGAAATTTAAAGAAATAAATATTGAAATATTTCTAATTGTAAACGTTCCAAATCAAACAATTTTCGATTAGGTAAAATTTAGAGAAAAAGAACAATATTTCGAGTGAAATATAAAAGAATTGAACTTCTATTATTTCTAAATAAAAGTATTAAAATCATGAATAATTTGAAATTGAAAATGTTTGAAATTGAAACAATTAAAATAAGATGCTCTCAAAATTGAACGATTTCAGGCTAAAATTTTGAAAATTGGACAATTTAATTACAAAGGATTTGAAATTGTATAATTTCTAACACAGTATTTATGATATTAAATAATTACATTTAACACGTTATTCACAGATCGCTCTTATTTTTGGCATTTCTGGAGCTTGTCAGGACTTCCTTGAGATAGTGACCAAATATGAAGCCCTACGCCAGACAGCAGCACCTACAGACAGATATTTCCTAAATTATCAAAAGAGAAAATGCACTAAGCAGCAGTGACCTAGCCAGGATGGACTGAGGGGGCCCTTGCACCTCAACCCCGAAATTTTGTAATCACATCTGTTATACATTGGATAACTTCATTCTATTTACAACAGCTTGTGTCTATGTTCTGACAGCTCTACTGTTATTTGCCATAAATGCTAATGAGAGAGAGAGATTATATATAGTATAGACACCATACTAAACTGGTGTCTATTCTTCATGTTTCCTGCGAAAATGAAGGCAGTAAACTGTAGATTTCCACATAGAAAATTAAGTAAACTCAAACGCCAACGCCATAAAACAAGATTTTAGCACACCAAAGATTCAATTATGAGTTTAGCTTTGTTCTAATCCAGAACAACTACCCCATGAACTGCCCCATGAAGTTTAACACGTATTTCTTATAAGAAAAAAACATGTTTTTGTAATTTTTATTCAGAATCATCAATATTAGGTGCATTGAGTTGGTACTCAACATTTCTTGTTACAATTAGCAATAGAATACAAGTAAAACCTTATTTTTTAAAATCACCCTCATATGTCTGATTTATAGAGTCCCGAAAAAAGCTATAAGTAAAAAATTGGTTTTAACGAGTTTCTGGCGCTAATTATAATTTTTTGCGGTCTTTCCGAATTTTTCAACTTATTTTTAACTTGTCATTCAGCGCCAGACAATATTCAATTAAATTTAACAGCAATAATTTTTAAAATAATTTATCATTATTCATAATAATATTATTTTAGAATAATGCTAGAAAGTTGCATTTTTTTCTAAAATTTTCTACTTTTTATCCTCTTTTTAATTAGAGTAAGATTAGATTTTTTTCCTGAAATATTCCCATTTTTGTTCACTTTTCACTTGATAGTACATTTTCCAACTATTTAGAGAACAAGTAAGAAAAACCTTTATTTTATCAACTACAAAAAAAAATTATGATGGATCCAGTGTTATTCAACGGTCGAAAAGATTTCGACACACGGTAGTCAGCTGAGGTCGGCTGACAATGGACTTTAGCCTTTTGGGCGTTCGGTAGGTCCTTGGACGAATGGGGTCCCGTTCGGGAATCTTTCTGGAAACAACGGCCAGGGGGGAGGTCTTCCGTACACTTGAGCGAGAGCCTGCTGCTTGCGAGGGGATCTCCGGGGTGACGGACAAGTCGTCAACTTCCTGGGCGAGCGTCGTGAGGGTGGGCGAGACTTTGGCCTCTTTCGTTCGCTGGAACTCTGGTCAGGGAGAATTAGGCTCACACCGGGATCGTGTTTTCGCTTTTTGGTAGGAAGGAATTCGTTGAAGGGAGGCTGGAGATTTCCCTCAGTGTAGTCCTAGGAGGGGGCTTTGGTATGGCCGACAGAAAGTATACCAATTTTAGGGGCACCAATTCGATGGGCTTAGGAGGTGAAAATTCGAAGGGAGAGGCACGCAGCTCCAGTTGGTCCTCCTCCGCTAAGGGTTGAATATCTGGAGTCCCTGCAGCTGGGCTCCGTAAGTCTGAAGGTGGCGGGGACGTCTCCTCGTGCGGAAGCTCGACGCCTATGTCCCGCAGCAATTCGTCTAGAGGAATGAGCTCCTCGTTTCCCAAGGTGGATATATCGGCTGACGAAGAATATCCCTCCAAGTGTGGTAGGACCTGATCAAGTTGCTGGGAGAGGTTGGGCTCCTCGATAACCTCTCCCTGAGGAACTTCCTGGTCAGTGGTTTCAGGCCCTTTTTCAATCAAAGGCTTATTGGCTGGAAGTCCTTTGGCCCGGATACGGCGATGTGGTCATCAAAGGCTCTGCGATACCGATTTGTGCAGCGTTTGTGTTGTCTCTGCCGATTCACACGGGGCTGGTCCACCTGGAAAAAGCCATTTCCTGGTGGCCACAGCTTCCATCATGATGAGCAACTAGGATCCAAGATCCTCTTGACAGGGGACTGAGAAGTCGGAGTAAAGTCCCCGATCCTCTTGACAGAGGACCAAGCAGTAAGAGGGAAAAATTCCCCGATCCTCTTGACAGAGGACCGAGAAGTGGGCGGAAATATTCCCAGATCCTCCTATTCGAGGACCGAGAGAGTAGGAAAAGAAAATATCCCAGTTCCTCTCTACAGAAGCCCTAGAGAGTAAAGGGGCCGAGGGATACAATAAATTCCCAAATCCTCTTAGCAGAGGACCGAGAGAGTAAAAGGCTGAGAGATAGAATAAATTTCCAGATCCTCTTACAAGGGGGGTTAGGTTGGTGTCCTGCGCCGATTTTTTTGCTACTTTGCAGGTCAAAAGATGATCCCAGACTATGGGGGAAAAAAAATTCGGGCAAACGTTCACATTTAGGGGTTGAAATCACCCCTTCTACTTTTTTTTAGTCTTTTAGTGTTTCAAGAGGTAAGATTGTTTTTTGTTTATCGTTTTTACACGAAATTGTTCTAATTGATGCTGTATTACAATGTTAGCGCGAATTGTAAGAACACTTACCCTCTAGAGTATCATCATTTAAAAAATCTACCCCTAGAATGCTTAGCTATATGACATATATGTATTTTAAGATTTTTGACTTTGTTGCTGCAAACATCTTGTTTTGTTATTAGGTTCTATTAAGAAGCATCAGTGTTATTCTGAATAACCCCTAAATTACGTGTCATCCACCCCTATAATATCACCAATGAATAAGAAATATATTAATTAATATTACATTTCTGTAAGCAAAGGATTAAAATATTTGGTTTAGATAATTGATAATAATATAACTGATTTTTTGTTAACGATGGCAATTGTTGTTATATTAATAAACCCTTGTTATGTGAAAACGATATGTGTAAGGATAAGTGCATGTGTTTGCAATTTTTCAACGGAAAAATATACATGCCTGAACCTAAATAAAAATTCTTTAAACAGTTCTGTTATATGTATCATCATGAACATTGCCTCCTAAACAAAACATAAAAAGTTTTTTATGGGTAGTTTTCACATAACAAGGGTTTAATAATATAAGAACAAGTGCCAGCGTTAACAAAAAATCATATATATTATTATTGATTGTCCAAACCAAATATTTTAATCCTTTACTTACAGAAATATTATACAGTCCAAACTCCGAGCAATGCCGTTTTCGGGGCTGTAGGGGAGTATAATTCCAAGAAGCCATAAACCCCCACCGCGCGTAGGTTAGGTTAAAAATCTATCTCGAGCATCGTTTTATGTACCTAGTGTACATTACATGTGTGCAAAAGTGATTCATATTGGATTATTTCATTATAAACCCGAGCTTAAAGGTATGTAAAACATAAAAATCGATTATTAGCTATGGTATGTTAGATTCTTAGAATAAATGTAAACAAAGCGTCAAAATGACCAATATTTCACCTCACTTTTAACGTAACCTGTGAAATCTCGTGCA
>CAKNWW010047116.1:0-12209 GCA_932074435.1 Andricus kollari
TTTTTTTTTGTTTACGTTTTACATGTATTGTTATAATTCATAAGATTACACGAGTAACATCAAATTGAGTTTATAATTGACAATTCGATATTTGAGTTTCTCTTTATTTAAAAAGAAACAAGCAATACGACACAGTAATTAATTATTAATGTACTGCACGAGATTTCACAGGTTACGTTAAAAGTGAGATGAAATATTTGTCATTTTGACGCTTTGTTTACATTTTTCTAAGAATCGAACATACCATAGCTAATGTTCGATTTATATCTTTCACATACCTTTAAGCTCGGGTTTATAACGAAATAATCCAATATGAATCACTTTTGTACACATGTAATGTACACTAGGTACATAAAACAATTTTCGAGATAGATTTTTAATCTCACCGACGCGCGGCATTGCTCGGAGTTTCTCAGCTGCATTCTTCTCCACGCATTCGAGCGCGACCACGCTTAGAGTGTTGGTTTATGTCTTCTTGAAATTATACTCCCCTACAGCCCCGAAAGCGGCAATGCTCGGAGCTTGGACTGTAATTAGTTTCATAAAGAAATTATATAAACAAATGTACATATTAGGCGTTTTCAGGCCAAAAGAAATAGTTTATCTTCTGATCTTGTTAAAATTATATTGTTAATTATGTTTTCTGGAAAAACTTTGCATTTCATCACTAATCGCTTAATTTACAAACAAACGTTTTTTATTTTATTATTTTTTTAAATATATTGACAATTATGTGTCCTGATGAAATTTTGTTATTCATCACTATTGGTTCATTTTGTAAACAAATTATGTGAACAAATGCATATTTTAGTCGTCAGGCAAAAATAAATCACTTTTTCTTCTAGTGTTGTTGAAATTATACTTCCAATGATGTTTCCAAAAAACATTGCCAACTTGATTTCAATAAGACTACAAGAAAGAAAATTTTCTTTCTGCTTATAAACGCCTACCATGTGTATTTGTTTATATCTTTTGTTTATAAATTTGACGAATTCCATTTTATCACAAAAGTTCGTCAAGAACATCATTCACAATATAATTTCAACAAGACTAGAAGAATGAACGATGCTCTTCTGCCTATAAAATGAACAAATAATGACGAGTAGCAAAATTTCATGAAGACACAACATTGTCTATATAATTTAAAAAATAATAAAAGAAGAAACGATTCCGTTTTACATATAAATGTCTGCATTGTATATTTGTTTATATAATTTGTTCATAAAATAAAGTGTATTCTCCATTTCACAAATATACTATTCTAATGACAATGTATTTAAATTTCGAATCTAATCTAAATTAGTTTTAAATTGGTACACTTAGAAAAAAATGTTCTTGAAACAAAAAAAACTGTTTTCTTGGATATAGTTAAACATTTAGTTGAATCAAACAAATTTTTGTTGATTCAAAACCAAATTTTTGATTAACTAAACCACATTTTTTTATTAAATCAACCAAATATTCCATCTACCAGAAGATTAGGTTACAAACACCAAATAATTTAGTTGGGTCAACCAAATATTTTTTTGTTCATATAATAACCATATTCTATGGTTAAAGAATAAAAATAGTGTTGATCCAACCAAATCGTTTCCTGAGTGTATGTAATTAAGCTCCAAGCTGTCACAAATTTTCCGACGGCCAACAGGACTTTTCCAGACGTTCTCCGCCGTCTATATCTAGATGTGACCCAACAACGTCTACCTCCACTAACACAAAAGCAGGGTACACAATTCTCTGCAGAAACTCTTAACCAATCAATAGAAAATGGAGGATGTGACCAAATACTGAAAGAATTGTGTATTAAATACAATAACGTTAGTCGTCAGGATGAAATTTTCATTAGTGTGTGAACCTTGTCAGAAGAAAAAGAATTTAACGAAATTCGTAGTAGTCGAAGCTCTGGGATCGGAACTTGCAAATTCGATTGTTTTCCTTCTTAAACTGCATCATTATATATAAAATCAAGATTATATACTTTGTCTGTAACATATACGAGGAATTTATTTTGGTAGAAGTTGAGAATATACAAAACTAATCAAAAGTTTAGATATATGGTAATTAGACACGTATATTGTATCTGATTCAGTTCAAACTTTTGGACGAATTTCGCGGACGTGAACTACCTTAAGTCGGAAAGTAATAGAGCGAAATTATCCAGTAATAAAAACTGAGGAAAATATACTTAATTTCCCGAAAACGCATATAGAATATACATCGTGGAAAAGGGATTTTAGCAGAAAAATTAGTTAGATCCTTTTTCGTTTGTTAGGAATTTTTTTCTTATTTTATTACAAATTAAGCTAAACATTCAGTAAACGCGATGTGTATGAGTTTATTAGCGGTAATTGAAAATATATGTGATTAGTAATTCAAATTTATATAAACAAATGGAAATTATTTAAACAATTTGAAAATGTAATACGCCAAAAATGTTATACGCCACATTAATTAGGTGTCTCACAAAGGAATAATAGGGAGACAGATCTTTGTGCATGCGATTTGGCAGGAGCAAATTATATGTCTATCAGGTTATGTAAGTTTGTTTTCTTTTGCAACCGACACGGCGGGCTTGAATCTCAGACAGGATTGAAAAAAATGCCAAAGAAAACTGGCAACGGGGATTTGTTGTTGCGCCCGCAAAGGTGTAAAATCCGTTGAGTTTGAAATCCTATCTGCTAAATTAAGAAAAATATCTCAATTTTTTAAAAGAACTCAAAAATATCAAAACTTTGCGTATTGTCACTTAATTTTTATCAAGTATAGGCTGATTCAAATCGGTTTATAATGAGTGTATCTAGTCCTTATAGTTGTTTTAAATTAAATTACGTCTCTTTAATTTTATTTACAAGTATCGAGATGAAAAATGGACAACGGCTGTTTTCAATCTCTCTAAGTATGTTGGATCATCAATAATGTTTATTCTATACTTTTCCTAATGCTTTATGAATTTACGGTGGACCAATTCACCCGGCTGTTTTGACGGTGGTAAATTCAGGATGGCCACAGAACCGAGAAAACCGGGAAAAAGCCGGGAATTCGGAACAACCGGGAAAAAACCGGGAATTTCGTTCGAACTCCGGGAAAAAAATGAAGACTCTATTATACGAATAATTCGAGCAGGCAGCAAGTGGCAGCGAGCCATTGGGGGCGAGGAAGGAGAGCGAAGCGGGCAGAGCTGCTTGCACGGCTTGCTGCGCGTCAGTAGTGTCGAGAGAAACTTTTATTTTGAGATACAATATTACTATGTACTTTTTTACTTTCCATGTTTCATTTGTGATTTCTTTGTGATCATTGCGTAGTTATTGGCTTGTATGCAACAGCAGTGGCGAAAGATATAATTATTTTGAGTACAAACATGTACTTTTTCATTTTCTACGGTGAGACTGAATAAATAAGTTAAACTGTTTTGTTATGATAATTTGCCTTTTTCAGTGTAGTTATACACAGTAATTACGTGTATGTGTACTCACGTACTGAAAGCCACAACACATTGAAAGAATAAAATTGTACGAAACACCTTCGAATTTTGTTGCACGGATTCTTCGAAAAATCTTCATTTTTCCCTTGTTTAAAACGATTAAATTTTTCCAAATTAGTTTATTTGCTAAAAATTATGAAGAATTTTTCAGGAAAATCCCGAAAACACCTCAGAACTGTTACTAAAAAACCGGGAAAACTTTCGAAATGTACCCGGGAAAAAACCGGGAAATTAAAATCCCTCATCCTGTGGCCACCCGGTAAATTCCACTTCTTCTCATTCATTGGATTCAAAGCAACTCTTGATCTAGAACCGCCTGTACTTAAACTGAGTTCCTTATTCTCCTTACTAATTTCATCGATATTATTCCGAGACGGGAACTGCCTTCTTAACGTAGATGTTACTACTTGATCTTGCTGCTTTTCAGGTAATTTTTCCAGTAGTTTTGCCATATTCTGAGCAGTCTTTGATGAACCATTAGGGCTAATACAAAAACGTTTGATTTCTCTGCCTATTTGTTGAAAGCACTTCGTAAAAATCTAGATTTTTTCTGGAGTCTCATCTGATTTTTTCTCTGATGCACCAGGAACGTGGATATCATCTGACTTGGCCTACAGGGCATTCGAGGCATTAATTAGATTCTATTTTTGACGCACGTGTCCTCTTCATTTCTTGACTGGAGTGTGACTAGTACAGCGAGATGCACCACAAATGTAACAGTTGCATACGTTGCCTGTAGTTTGTACTTTTATAATCATGTCTTCATAGTTCGGCATGGTTGGTACAGGTCTGGTGAAAATATTCTTTTCGCGATCGAAAAGAGCTCGCCGACAAAAGGTGCATATCCTTAACGGAAACTTTGAATCAGTTGAACAAAAATTTGGATTGACGAATTTTTTGATGAGCTCCTCAATTCTGTCGGTGATATTGAATTCAGGTTTGTTCTTGCCGAACTTAATTTTCATGCAACAAGCAGCGCAAACTTTGAATCGATTCGCTTTATGATCACATATAATTCTCGATTCTCATTAGGCTCAAAGGTTTGAGTTTATGCATCATATTAGTCGAAATGTGAAAGAAGGCAGTCATTGCATTTTCATTCAAACCCTTATACCTAGAACCAAAAATATATTTATTTTGTAAAGTGTGTAAATAAATAAACTGGATAAATTCATTATAAACCGATTTGCATAGGCCTATACTTGATAACAAATTAAGTGATAATATGCAATATTTTTGACTTTTTCCTAAAAGTTGAGATATTTTTCTTAATTTAACAGATAGGATTTCAAACTCAACGGATTTTACACCTTTGGGGGCCAGGAACAAATCCCCGTTGCCCGTTTTATTTGGCATTTTTGTCAAACCTGTCTGAGATTCAAGCTCACCGTGCCGACTAAAGTTTTTCGATTTTCTAAGAAAAATTAGTGTGTAAAAGATGTAAAATATCATTAATACTTTTAGTTAAGTGAACCACTAAGTTACATAAGATTGCGGTAAACAAAGAAGTGCGTTATCAAAGTGGCAAGCATAGAATTTAATTAAATTGTATGAACAAGAAATTTTGCAATTGGAATTGCAATCTATATTTACCACTTTTATAATGCGCTCTTTTTACTATCGTAATCTTATGTAAGTCTAGTCATTCACTTAACTAAAAGCATTAATTATATTTTTAATCTTTTATACGCTCATTTTACTTGACAGTTCCAAAAGCTTATGTCGGTTGCAAAAGAAAACAAACTCGCATAAACTGAGAATCATACCTTATTATCGAAAGCTGTCTCACTCGAAATTGTTCGTGCATGAGAGGACACGTCGCGCTACTTCTAAAGTACTTACTTTAGTACTTAATTTAGTCTTTTTTAGCCGCGTGCACTTACAGGCCTGACACTTACCGTGCTGTTGCTCTTGTCAGATTATATGAAAGGTTTTCCATGACAGTTCGGTTTCCTTATAATTTCTTCGAGTTGTCAGGAATACGAGAAAATATTAATTTTTCATGATTTACAATCACTTAAGTCACTTACCGAATAAAAGTATTTCATGTTGAAAAAGTTAAAAAGAATCGCTTTAGCCTGCATTTTATATAAAACTGCTATTTTCAGTTTTTTTTAATACATTCTTATGGCGCAATACAAAGTGATTGGGGAGGGGCATCAAAATTAAAAATCACCAAGTAGGAAGTATTCCTTGAACATTTCAAGAAATGACTAAAATTCAATTTAAGAAAAGGCAATAACTAGTTATTTTCACAATTTTCCGAAAACTCAGCTTTTCCCGTTTACAATAATTTCCGTTTTAATCCCGTTTTAATTTCGAAGGTCCGGGGACACGTGCTAATACTGACCGATTTGAAAGAAAAAAATAAAATCTCTCTCCGGGAAGCTCACCAATTGGGAGGGCAGGGGTGTACTTGTCCTCTACCAAAAACAAGTGTTTTGAGACCAATCTCATCCTTGTATAAACTTTTATGATATATTTTATAACCAAACTTGCTTTAAGTTCTATCTCTTATCCTCAGTCCACGAATTAATTCATTTTTAAAGTATTTTTACACAGTTTTGACACAGGTACCACAAATTATAAACAGAAAAGGAAGGTATACTTATAGTACTTATAAGTACTTCCGGTGAAACAGAAATATCAACTTGAAAAATTTCTTATAACCTTATTACTATGTTTGGATCTTATAGCAGGTCAAATTTTGTGAATGCTTGCCAAATAAATGCTTACATAACAAGATTGATTGGCCTGTCAGATTTAAAATGGGATTAGTGACGAGATCTCTCTTTTAAAAAAAATAAATATTTATTGAAGTAATTCATAATATTTCTGTTTTCTTTTTAGGAAGTTTTATTTCGTGAGTAGAAAAGACTCCGTGAGGAAATTAGCAGCAATGCACTGTAACAAGGTTAAGCAAGAAAAATTGGATGCTTACAAAACTGAACTGAAGGCGCAACAGAAAGAGTTCTTTAAACAAAAAGCCAAAAAACTTGCATTCATCAGAGAAGAAGAAATAGCTTGCGGATTAGAGCCAACTGTTAGTGTAGAGGAAATTGAAACTGTCAACAGGTTAACGGAGCAGAGCGGACAAAGTTAATGAGTTTTTTTTCTTTTCAAATGATCGGAATAAACTATGATGTATGTAAAATGTCGGAAGGATTTATTTAATAGTTGTAAAATCTGATTTTTATATGTGTATCTTAATTAGGTTGTGTCAAAAAAGTGATGTTTCGAATTTCATATATTACTGGAAGTCCAATTATTTTTGTTATTGACTAATTTGTTTTAAGTGAGGGCCAATAAGGTTGTTTTTTTTGTCACCGTTTTGGTGTATGCCTAAGAGTCCTGCATGGGCCTAAAACCCAGTTTCTTCAGTAATTTTTTACGTAGAACCCATTGGGATATCTCGATTTAGTGCAAAGTTAATATTTATTAATAGTTTTATAACTATTTTTTATTACAAGGCTCGGATAAAAGCTACCACAGCTTCGCATCCATCCCATTGACACTGCCGTTTGTGGGCCTATTGTTCCGGCTGCGTCGAGTGCTGGCAGTACAGTCTTCCTCAAGAAGACAACATCTTTCCACTACGAACTCTGTGTCTGTAGTACCTGAAATAGGAGGCACATAGTCTCGGAAAATTAGAAAAAGAAAGAGAGGCATTAGAAAAAGAAAGATAAAGGAAATACAGTGCAGGGACTGCAGGGCGACATAATAAGGAAAGGGGAATTAAAATCCGATCAATTTTAAATTCAGACTTGAAGCTTTTTGAAGATTGACCTATATAAGTTTGTGACGGGGTCAAGACAAGATTCAAGTTTTTAAAAAGGAGTCGCGCTCAGACGTACTCAGAGCGACGTTTCTTTATTCTGTATAGTAATTAGGTTTATCTAGAACTGATGCGCTGGGCCAAAGCGCTACAATATATAGCCCGTCTACCTTATCTAAAGGCGTGGGCGTATGCCTCTTTTACACCCCCTTGTTAGACAGAGTTTAGTCCCTAAACCCTTTTGATAAAAGGTAACCTTCTTATTTTTCATATGCAAAGGTGTTTCTTCTACTGGAGGAATGTTAGAGTAAATAACAGTTGGCGCAGGAGCATTATGCACATTGGTCTTTACGCAAAATACACGCATCTTTTTTGGGATACATTTTAACGTCAATGCCCAGAATCCGCATTTATAGAATGTATATAGCGGAATTAATATTATACTAGAATATCCTAGGTATTTTAACCATTCGAAAGCTTTCTCTGACCATGTTGAAAGCCGATGGTGACTCCCTATTTTACTTAACAAATTCTCGGTATCGTCCAAACTCAGTCTCATTTGTTTAAGTGCATCGACGTTTACTTCTCTAGGTAGAGTAATTAAATGGTCCTCTAATGTATCTAGTGAGTTTTGTTCCTACGCTACATTATATGTTTTATTGCTTATGAAAGATTTTATATACTCTATGTTTCTTTCTAAATACAATTGTACCTTTTCTGTCAGAATTGTAAAACCTGGTCTTTGAACAAGAGTTTTTTCGGTTAACTTTACTGGGGTTAATGAGTTTTCGTATACAAGATCTAAGCTAAGTCTACGTGTAGGCAGTATTATGTATCTTTTGTTAGTTAAAATATAACTTTCGCTATGCAATTTAAAACGTGAAAAGACAAACTTGTCTTCCTGTTGTGATTTTTTTTATTATACTGGCGTTGCAGTTGTCTATGTCTATTAACCTATAATCTGATTGGCTTTGATGGAAAATTTTATATTTAGCTCAGTCTTTACATTTATTTAGTGTTTCTTTGTCAGTACGTACGTATCCAGTTTTAGTTTGGAATATAAATTCATGTTCTGAGATGAGGGCAAGGTGGGTGTTTTGTACTTTTTGTGGAATAGGGATTATATGGTCGATAATGTACTCTTATTTTCCCAATATAGGCATTTTGTTGACATATATGAGGGATTTTTTGACAATCGCTACATTGACCTCACTGATGTCGATAATGTGCTGGTAACTCTCTTGGGGGTCTGCATCGAGGTGATACATAGTTCTATGTATTGTTTCGAATCCCCGAATGGTGTCCGTTAGCATTTTCGGTGTTAATATCTGAGGGTGCACAATTCCATTTTTCCCGTTATTTATTGCTGTTAATAATATATTAATATCCTCTGTTAGTTCGTCTATCAAAATTTCACAAGTTGAAGTTTCTGTTGTCACGAATAAATTCCTCTTATTGTTGTTGAGGCTTCTTCTGATTTGCTCGGCGTTACTAGGTTTAATTTTAATTCATCATTAGGGTTAACAGGTGTGTCCGGTACAATAGCTTCGGCCTGTCTCTTGATTCGCGTGGTCTTCTGAAGTTGGCATATGGGGCACTTCTTTACGTAGCTGCAAATATCATTTTCCATATTTTTCCATTCTCCCAACTGTTTGGCTTTATCTATAGTTTCATTTTCGCCAAAGTGTCGCTGATAAATAGAGCCATGTTCTACCTTTAGTATTTCAATTTTGTTCTCTTGAGTCAGTTCGCTTAATGGTGAAAAGCAGTAGTAAATATTTAAGTAATTTTCATCTTTTCGGCTAAAGACATGCATGAATTGTTCAATTCAAATTTTTTCCAAAAGTGTTATGGTGGGATCCATTAAGTGTAGCCTAGCTATAGACAATTTCCGATTCCTCAAGTCCGCTACTATCTCGTTAATTCTGTTAAACCACGTTCTTTCATCATAGACTGGCAGGATTTCTAAATTCTTATCGTTCGACGGTCGGTTTTGAATTTTTCTTCACAGCTTTCCTCCTGCATTCGGCTTTTTCAAGGCATTGTTATCGCCTCTTTCCTTGAGCCAATTCTGGAGCTGCTCGTACAACTCCTTATCGTATTCGGGAAGGGTTTCTCCCGTCGGTATTGGGAGCGTTCTGTCTCTCTCCGCTTCCCTATCATTTCCTGGTAGCACCTCGCTAATTATCCTTGGTTTCTGTTTTTCCTTCACGGATTGCTTCTCGAAGTTTATCTAACGTGGAGTTGTCAGGTCTTTTTTCAACACCGGAGGCGTCAAATATCTCTATATCGGGTAGTCTGGATTCGAGTTCCTCGGGACTTATCTCGACATTCTTCATAGCTTCTTGTAAGGAGTCCCTTCTTATTGGAAACAATCTTGAAAGACAGTCAGCCACCTTGCTTTCTTTCCTTTTATGTGCTTAATCGGCTTGTACGTATACTCTCCCAAATTTAATCTCCAGCGTAGTAAACTGGATGAAGGATTCTTTACATTGTGAAGATACTTCAGGGCTTAGTAGTCAGTTTATATTCCAAATGTTTTTCCGAGGAGCTACTGTCTCAAGCGTAGCATGGCCCATACTACGGCCAGTAACTCTTTTTCCGTGGCAGAATAATTTTGTTTGGCTGCGTTAAGAGTTTTGGATATGACGCAGCAGGGGTGGCCATCCTGACTAAGGACAGCTCCTAGTCCTACGTTTGAGGCATCCGTGGTGAACGCGAATTCCTTACTATAGTCAGGGTATCGCAGTACTGGTGTCGTACATAATATTTTCTTAATTTGATCAAACGCCAGTTGATGTTTAGTGGTCCACTTAAACGGGTTGTCATTTTTTATGAGTTCGGTTAGGGGTTCGGCTATGTGCGGGAAATTTTTTATGCACTTCCGGTAGTAACCTGCTAACCCTAGGAAGCATTGAACTTGTTTCACGTTGTTGGGCGTTTTAAATTCTTTTACTGCGCTGACTTTATTTCGATTAGGCTTCACACCTTCGGCGGTGATAAGGTGTCACAGGTATTCCAATTCAGGTCTCAGGTTTACTCCTCTGTGATTTGTAACCATTCGTAATCTGCCACCCTTCTTGGGTACCACCCATATTGGCGAATTAAAGACCTTATACCTTGCTGGAGTAAAGAAGCAACCTCTTCTTTCACAAAATTTTGCTGGCTTTCTGGCGGTCGATAGGCTTTATGTTGACAATTTTATCGGATTTTAAAATAGTCTCGTGTTCGGTTAAATTAGTGCAAGGTATGGGATCTCCGTTTAAAGTATATACATCTGTGTACGGAGAAATAATCTGCCAAATGGGATCTGCAAGTTCGAACTCCACGTGATCTATGCTGGTTTTTTCTAATAAATTCAGAATCCTTGGGTTATTAGTCCGCTCAGCTTTCTTTATTTCCTGTTCCGAGATTTTGGTAATTCTATCGATGGGTTCGTAGCTTGTTGCAGTCAATCTTATCAGCCTATCAGAATAATTAAAGAAGGGTGCCTATTATTTCCCATTCTGTATCCAGTAAATCGCGGACGGTAAATTGTCTCCTTCTTTGACCCAAACGTGTGCATCTAGGTCAGATTCTAACTGGATGTTTTTCACTTTTGCGGTTCTCCCAGGAACATAACTTTGGAATTTCATGAGGAAAGGTACTCCTATTATACCCTCCTCAGGTAATGGGAAGCCGTTGTGAACTACGTGAAAAATATGTTTTTTATTAAAATAGTTTACATATACTGCTTCCGTAGATGTGTGTTTATCGTTGCCCATAAGGAAGTTCTTTTTCATCTGAAAAGGGGTGGTACCGCTCAGTATTGTTTTTTCCTTGATAAGGTTTATAGATGACCCAGAGTCGGTTTTGGGATGTTCCCATTGGAAAATTTCGTTGCTGGTGTGATTGACTCTGACTAGCTGAGTGTCCTGGTCTTCCACACCTGTGGCAATTCAGTCTTGATTTGTCTGTACCGGTGCCTTATGTAATTCCAAATTGCGGTGATATGTTTTGAGGTGTTGCCTGCTGCACTTTTTGTGAAGGTAAAAATGTTTTTTGAGGGTTTTGAGACGCATGTCGCATTGGCGCTCTGAATCCTGTCTGTATTCTTGTGCTTTGTGCTTCGGGCGGCCACATCTCCATTTCCATTTCATGATTTTGCGCTTCTGCTAAATTTCTGTTTTTTTTTAGCTTTTACCTGCAGTCCTATTTCGCGTTTGAGATTTAAGAAATTTCATAAAGTTGTTCGTAAAAGTTGATGGCCGTAAATCTTACAGCTCTTTCCGCGTTTCCTTGGATTTTTTCGGCTATCACAAAGTCTAATAAAAGATCTTTTTGATTACATACAAAGGGTGTATTAATTTCGTTTATCACGTCCGTCGAGTCAGAGTCGCTCGTTTGGGTATCATAATCTACGCATGTGTTCTACCTGTACTCGTGGGAAACCAGGTTTGCTATCTTATCTTTGTCTTTCGAGAAAAGAATAGCTGTGTCGCGTACGCTTCACAATTTTCGTTCTACTTTTGATTTATCTAAAAGGTATCACTTGAGGGATCTCACTTTTACGAATTCACTGTCTTATGTTTCCAAATTTAATGCTTTTTGCTTTTGCGGCTGTGTGGTTGTCCACCTCGTGCGGAGAGATGGTGAACCAGGCGTGTCGGCACCACGTATCGCCCGCTTGCTGCTGCTAACTTCTTCTTGTTCTACTTGTAGGAAGGTGGTGAACAGGCACGAAGCGCATGAATATCCCCTAAATTCCATTTAACCTAAGTTTTATTGGACCAAAAATCAAGTTGCCGAACAGCGATTTGTCTTAATTTTAATTTTTTTTATTTTTCAGGTGACATAACCTCTATTTGTCCTGACTACCAGCTATCATAATTTCTATTATACCGAATCCTCATTCAGCATAATTTTCATATTTTCGAATTTCTATTCCCCATAATATTTATTATTCCTAATTTT
>CAKNWW010047130.1:0-10119 GCA_932074435.1 Andricus kollari
AGTGAAACGTTTTTTAAAAAGGCATGGTTATGCCGTGACACTCTTCCATTCTTTCTTTATTTAAAATGTCTGCTATCATATTTTGTATTAAGAATTAATCTCGTTTGGTAGAAAATGATCTTATTTTGTGAAAAATGTAATCACGTTGTTGAAAATTTAACTATTTTGTTTAAAAGTCATCTTTTTTTGTTCAAATATCATTCTTTTTAATGTAAGAGTCTTTTGCTTAAAAATTTTACTCTTTTGTTAAAAATATAATTATTTTGTTGAAAATTCAGCTATTTTCTTAATATCTTTTTTGGTCAAAAATTCGACTATTTTGTTGTCAATTCGTCTTTTGAATAGAAAATTCATGTCTTGGTAGAAAAGACATATTTTTTGGTTGAAAATTGGCATTTCTTGGTTGGAAATGTAACAGTTTTCTAAAAAATTCGTCTACTGCACTTGAAAATTCAACTGTTTTTGGTTGAAGTTTAATCTCTTTTGTTTGGAAATTCGACAATTTTGTTAAAAATTAATCGTTGAAGTTAAAAAAATTAACTATTTGGTTAAAAATTTAACTTTTTTGTTGAAACTGTTTGATTAAACATTAATTTCCTTGCTAGAAAACTCCACTCTTTTGTTGAAAATTAATATTTTTATCGCTGAAAATTCCTCTATTTTGTTTAAAATGTTAAATTATTATTATGAATATTTCGACTTGAAATATTGTAAATATGGTACCTATGTTGAAGCTATTGAAAATAATTTACTCCCCTAATATTCTCGTATTTTATTGTAAAAATTATCCTAAAAAATACCAATTTTTTTAACAGATCAAAGTAACATTTGGAGGCAGGTTTCATATATCTAATTCTACAATTGAGTTCACCGTATGAAATATGAGACTTTAAGTGAAGCTTTCCGTGAGCAAAGACATATCTGCCCATTCGTGAGATCAAATTCGATGAATAAAAGGGAGTGGGGGAAGTACTTTTTTTTTTGCTGCGAATCCAGCATTGAAGCGAACGTTCAATCGGTCCCCTTCAATATCTAGAAGCCTTTCCAAGGTCTCCATTCCTGAGTTCTAATACTTCTTCTTCATTGCCTTCCTCTTCTTACATGACTTGCGACTGTACCTATTCTGCACGAACGAAATGAAGATTTCTTGCGCATGGAAACGTTAAATCCGTCGCTGAACTATCGACTCCTGCTTGTCTTTTGAATGCTCTACTTTCACAATTGCAGAAAACTCCGTACAACCAGAGTTCAAATATATGTTTATTTTTCAAAGTCGATTGTTACCTATCCAGTTTTCCCTAAAGCCTTTTCAAAGCAGAGAAGCCTTTGTAGTCCTTCTTCAGAACACTGTTGTCTATTCCTGTTTGGAAGGTTATAAGGCTGGAAATCAAAAAGCTGACAATATTATGTCCCTGGAATACTATAAGCTTTCGTTTGAAGGATTTATCTGTATCAAAATAAATTCAACTATATATGAGTCCCTGACTACATTTTTTCAAATTTATGATATAGAATCTTTCAAAACAAAGCTTAATGATGCATTGAGAAAATAGGTAGTAGGGTCAACTACTTGGCTTTGTAAAATATGCCGCTGTGACTTTATTGGTACGAGTTTGCTTGTTGATGGTACTACTCGATTTCTTGGAATTAAAATGAGGGTAGTAACGCCAGAAAGCAAAATAGTTGTGCCAACTAATAAAGTAATAGTGGCATTTAAGAAATCCGGAAAGAACAAGCCCCGACTGTTTTACAGAATGTTTTGTTGAAATCATAAAAAGCGATTATATTTTGTCAATGAGTAAAGCAATCTGCTAGCATTTAGAGATAGCTTATATTATTTTTATCCGTGTAAAAATGATTTTGTAAATCGAGGAAAGAACTCCCATTGGTAATTATAACTAATTTTTTAAGATAATTGAAAGCAAACTTCAGAAGCAAATATTTCAGGTTAAAATTTTTGTTAACAATAGTTATTTAGAGTTTTATGTTTTTGCCTTCTCTTTCGGTAAACGTTGCAATTCTTATTTGAAACTAATTCTGTAGGTTTCATTTTATTCTTCAAAGGATTCTTTCTAAATCTCTTTAGGACGCCTTTATTTTAAAAAATTTGATTTAAAAATTATACAATTTTTTATTTTGTAAGAAAAATTTTACTCAAATAATTTTTATAATTAAAACCAAGGAGTTTTGTATAGAATTCTTCAAGGAATAAAATAAGCCCTACAACATTATGATTAAATGATAATTGCAACATTTACCTAATAAAAAAGAAACAACATTAAACACTAAATAACTATTGTTAATAAACAATTTTAACATAAAATATTTTTTTCTCAAGTTCACCTTCAGTACTCTTCCAAAATTACTTACAGTTAACTTGAGATTTTCAGATTTTGCAGAGTTAATTACAGAATTGAAAAAGAAAGCTATTTTTTGTTTTCAATTATAGTTTCACAGTTATAATGACTTCTTGAATCGTCCCCGAGTATATTATTATATTATGGAGGAGACTTTATGAAGCAAGTATTGATAAACTAACTGTGAATTCGATCTCGAGTGTTTCCACTTTGCTTTTATTTATAGTTATATGGGGCTTTTCACGAGCACTTTGCTTTCCGTTAGCAAATGTGTTTGCTACCTCATAGAGGAAGCATTAGTGATTTTTTAAATAATAGAAAAACTAAAGTTTTCATTTTGATGAATTTAAAAATAGAAATTTACACAAAATACAAAATTACAAGATAATACAAACAATTTTTTAAATACAATGACAAATCAGACAAATTAAATTTCGCAGCTTTATGACTTTTGAAAGCAAATTGTGAGAATTATTTTATTATTTGCCTTGAATCAAGGAATCTCTTCCGATCTTGCATCAATTTTGAATCATGTTAATAAAAAAGGTTTAACTCTAAAAAACTGTTTTTTCAAATTATATGCATAACCATAGCTTCCTTACTCTTAAATAAAATGTATTAATATTATATGTCAATCGATCCGTCTGGAATGAAGGAATCTTTTATATTCTTGCATCAACTTTGAGTTATGTTAATAAAAAAATTTTTACTATAAGAAAACCGATTTCCAAAGTATTATTAAGTGTTAAAAAAATGCAATAAATATTTTTATAAATCCTTCAGTCAACTTCAAGATGTAAGTGGTGAAAATAAGCCCTCCAAAAGGGAATAGCCGAGTAGGCATTGCAAATCGGCCCCCGCTCGTATCCGGCTGAAATTTATGACAAATGTTCATCCTGAGGTAGCAAAAAACCACGAACAATTTCAACCTTTATTTTGTATTTTTTTGGAAGTTATGGAGGACGAAATAAAAATAAAAAAAGTGGTTTTTCTTGAATACCGCTTGACCGATTTTTATGAAGAAAATATATGTTATGGAGACTGATAAAAAAATTTACCAAAAAATTCAAAACGATTTTATGGGCAAAATAACAAGTAGAACAAAAAGTTTGAATTTTTTGGGAATTTTTTTAAGGTCATGTTTTTGACCTTCGACCAGCATCTTTTCACAAAAAAATTTATACATCCCCTAGATTAACATATTTTCCCCCCCAACTGAACGGAGTGGTGCGCCATAGTTTAAAAAATAAAACATAGTTTTCGTATTACCATATGGAAACCTCACATGACAAACGCATTACGATATGCTGTAATAGATAGTGAAAAGTACGAAAATAGCACAAAAAGAAGTGGATATATTTACAAAATGGCAGTCTACCTGTTTTGGTAAATTTTCTTATCAGTCTCCATAACATATATTTTGTTCATAAAAATCGATCCAGTGGTTTTCGAGAAAAACCACCTTTTTCATTTTTTCCCCCTCCATAACTTCCAAAAAAATACAATTTCAAGTTTGAAATTCTTCGTAGCTTTTTGCTACCTCAGGATGAACATTTGACATGAATTTCAGCCTAAACCGTTTTCAAGGTAACGAGTTAAAAAGAAGTGTGACATCCACACATATATACAAACATCCACCCGCATAATTACTTAGCACATTGTATTACACATTTTTCAATTGAGGAGCGTTTAATCAAATGAATTAAATTTTTTTGAAATTGTTACCATGACAAAGCTTCCTCTATGAGGAAGCAAAGTGTTTACTTTTCACATGTAATGCACTTACTTGATAAGTTAATCCAAAATTAAAATATTATTTGAAAAAATTAAAAATTTATTGCATAACCTTGTCAACCGATAACATTAAAGTTATTTTCAACAAGTCAAGTTAGTTAAAAAATGGAAAATAATCGATATTTCTATTATTTTTAAATTTGAAGATGATTTCAAATTGTAGGACATTCTTGAAAATTGTTTTAAATTTCCTAAAATCATGCAAATGTTTGGACATTTTTATACACTTTTTAAATCTATTAAAAAATCTTTGGAATCTTTTTAAATACTTTGAAATATTTCCAATACCCTTAAACCCCTTAAATGGATGTAAATCTATTGAAAATGTCTAGAAATATTTTAAATACTCAAAAAAAATGTCATTCTTCGAAATCTTTTGAAATCCCTTGCCATTTTTCGAAGCTCTTGAAAATTTCTTGGAATCGTTTCAAACATCCTGAAAAATTTCAAATAGGTGGACATTTTTTGAAATAATTTTAAATCCCGCTAAATCTTTAACATCTTAGGAAATTAAAGTATTATAATATTTCGTGAAATTGCAGGAAGACATGATATTTCTTGCAATCCCTTGAAATATTTGAAGTTCTTTAAAATACCTTATTGAGTGCCTTTAAAATCCCTTGAAATTTGTTTAACCCATGTAAATTGTATAGTCTCTTGAAATTTCTTTTAAATTCTTTCAAATATTTCAAAATTTTAAAAATTGTCTAAAAACTTCAAATCTTTAAACCTTAAAATCTTCTCAAATATTCTAACATCTTATAAGGGGTCATTCACAAAATACGCGATATATTAAGGAGCGAAGGGGGTCTTTCAAAGTATCATTCTCCATGTTAAGTTCAATGGAAAAAGCATTACGCAGGGGGGTGGGGGTGTTTCAAGTTCCTGAAAAATGTATCAGGTATTTTGTGAATAGCCCCTAAATCCTACATGAGAACCTTTTGAGTCTTTTGAAATTCAAGAAAATTCTTCGAACCCGCATGAAATTTTCGAAATCGTATGAAAGACCAGGAGCTATTTGAAAATCTCATAAAATACTTGAAATCCTACGAAAACTCTTCATTCTTATGTAATTCTTTATAATTTATAGATATATTATTAAATTTTTAGAAATTTTGTATATATACTGAAATCCCATCAAAATCGTTCAGCATTTTGTTAGCCCCCTGAGACACATTAAAAATACTTTAAAACCTTTCAAATCCTATAAAATCCTTTAAAATCATAAAGTTGAAAGCCTGAATACTAGAAATCTTTCAATTCATTCCGATGTTCAAACTTATTCTGGATGGTTTCACGTCTACCGACGTTTCGTAGGCTAAAAAGGGCCAGTGGTAAAATCTCAGAGTTAGTAGCCAACGTTCAGAGGTCACAAGTCATAGGTCAGAGGTCAGAGGTCAAGGAAGGTCAGGTGTCAAAGCTTAGTGATTATAATTCATTGGTGAAAGGTCAAGTCAAGATTCCAGCTTTACAACGGTTGCTATCGTGTTGTTACCTGGCCACAGCCTATTTTGATTATATATATATATATTAGGGTGGTCCAAAAAAATGATTTTTCTGATATTTAAAGTGCTTACATTTTAAAAAGAATTGTAAAAACTATACAACGATGATGTAACACTACCATGTGAGCATCACGAAGCCTGAAAAAAATTAAAAAATTAAATTTACCCCCAACTTTGCCAAAACTCAACCTTTAAGACTCTAAAAAGTAATTTTTAAGTATCTTTTCTGAATTTTATGAAAGTAACATGAAAATTTAAGTGGCAAATTATATTAAAAATTTTGTTATACAAATATAAAAAATAGTCCCCTTAAAATAAACATTGTTCCCCTTTTCACCCTTAATAATCAATAAAAAATTACATTTTCTTTCTTTGAAACTTTTTCTATCAATATAAGGAAATTTATATTAAATATTTTTAATAATCAGTTTTAAAGAAAGAAATTGTAATTTTGTATGGATTATTAAGAGTGAAAAGGGGAAAAATGTTTATTTTGAGGGAACAGTTTTTTATATTTATATATTAAAATTTTCTATAAAATTTGCCATTTAAATTTTTATTTTACTTTCATAAAATTCAGAAAAGACACATAAAAATTACTTTTTAGTGTCTTAAGGGGTGAGTTTTGGCAAAGTTGGAGGTGAATTAATTTTTTTTAATTTTGTCATGCTTCGTACTGCTCACATCGTAGTTTTACATTATCGCCGTGAAGTTTTTACTATTATTTTTAAAATGCAAGGACTTACTGAATTTTTAACGTTTTGGGGTACTTTAAAGGTCGTGCCCTACCTCTAAATATTCTTTTAAAAATCTCAAAAAATTTTTGTTTTGCACAGGTAATGCGTTTTGTAAAGAGTCTTTAATATTTCTGTATGGCAAAGGTATACAACTGACAGACCACGATGCGGAAATTGAATTTTATTTCAAGCTTCGTGCAAGGAAAAATTGCAAGCGAGCCCTCTCCTTTTATCGATGACACTCATTTCCGGTCTCGTAACAAGCAAGTTTCTCCTTCGCGGGAAACTCTTATTATCTGTAGAACTGTCCGAGGGAATCACGAACCCTCAATTGCAGTAATTCGCCCTTCCGCTTTGCTGTCGGCAAAAACCAATTATCTGTACGTTTCTCGCCGCTTCTTCCCTGGTCCGACCAGCCCAGGAACAACTTCCGGTTTGATTTGGTGCTCAAAACGTTCTCTCGTCTTCTTAAAAGGTGTTGATTTGTTGAAATTCCACTGCATTCAATTTGTGGAATTCCGATTAAAAGAAAGATTTGATGAATAAAGAGACTACGAGTGAATAATATTAACAGAAAATGTAAAAGAATATTTAATAATCGAGTGGAAAAAATACAAGTTAATCTAGAGGTTGAAATTAATAAAGCCAACTTCAAATTTTTAACAAAAAAGGAACCAAAATTCTTCAGAAATTAAGAAAAAAAAGATAAAATTTCTCTAATTGAAAACAGAGAAATAAGTGGTAAGTTTATGGCAAGTAAAAATAAATTTGCTTAATTCTGAAAGTCGTCATTTTGAAAATTTGAAAGTAATCATGATCATTTAATAATACAAAGCTTCGAATTTTGATAAATAAAGGTATACATTTTTTTTCAATTTGTAGCTTCAATTTAAGGTCTCTAATACTTGAAGACTTGACGCTCAAAAAACAGTTATTAAAAAAGAGTTCAAATTTTTTTATTTGTCGTGATCCAAATTGAATTCTTGCGGTATTTTACAGCAACTTCGATCAATTCAATTTTTAGCATTTCCAATTTAAAATTCTCGAATTTCATATACTTTAAATTAAGTCGTTCATTTTTAATGGAATCACCCATATTATTTTCACCATTATAATCTGAAATCGTACAAATATAAAAGATTGAAATTGTTTAATTTAAATTGTTCAAATTTAATATTTTGCCGTAGATTTCCCATTGGTTACATTAATATAATATCCCAATCTATTTCCTCCGTTTATATATAGTAGGGTGGGTCGAGAATAAATTATTCTGGAATTTGAAATCGATGCAGCCCAAAAAAGTAGCATATTGGCATCCTAGAAAATTATAATTCATTTGAAATCGATAGATATGAAGCTTGATTACTCGCGCTCGAAGAATTTCTTTATATATTTTTTTTATAGAGTTTTAAAATATTTTGAGTTTCAATTTGTTTACGTTCCTGGAGCCTTAAAAAAGTCTTCCCAATTTTTTATGGATTTCATTCAATCATAAGACCCAGGAATTAAAATTGGAAATGAAAATTTTCTTCTACTGCACTTGTATTGCAAAAAAACCAATACATGCTCAAAAGTTTTTAAACCACATGTTATAAAGGTAATTTTATTAGTTACCGAAATCAGAATTTAAAAAAATCGCTATATTTCCAATTTAGATTCCTGGGCATTATTGATTTTTTTCTAATGTATTTCGGTGCTGGAAAAGCCTCAAAATTCTGAGAAAAATGTCGAATCTTACGTTATAGTGATAATTTCATTGAACAACAAATTGAAATAAAAAAAATTCGCCATATTTCCCATTTATATTCCTGGGTCTTGGCTACTTTTCTCATAGTAAATTTTTGTCACTGAAAATTTTCAAGTAAACGAAAGAATTTTTTTGCGATTTATGGAGCTATCCAGAATTTTTTTCGAAAAAATGGGTGAATTAAACAGGAATTGTCTTTTAGAAAATAATGTATTATATTAAAATCCGAAAAAACTTTGAAAGACTTTTGTGTCCTCCAGGAAAGTAAAACAAAAATATGAAACTCAAAAAAGTTTAAAACTCTACACACAAGAAATTTATAAACGTTTCTTTTTAACACGGGTTATCAAGCTGCATATCTATCGATTCCAAATTAATTATGCATTTTTAGGATTCCAATACGCTACTTTTTCGCATTCTAACGATTCCGAATTCCAGGATTTTATATTTTTTTATATTATTTTTCAGAATAATATTAGTTTAAATATAATAAACTGTAAGGATTATTGATTTCAAAGATAGAATTCATCTTTCTCTGATTTATAACTTAAAAATTGTAATTATAAAAAGTTTTAGAGTGTTTCAAGCTTGAGAATTTTACAATACAGAATGTAATTCAGATTTGTAAACTTTTAGTGAATCTCATCTGATTACTGAATGGAATACCATTAAAGAAACACACGTTCGTTGATAGCACCTTAATAAAAGCAATAGTTCTTTTTCACGAGGCTATAATCGGAAATGGTGCGGTTAGCGTGTGTTGAAAGTTCGTTTACCCAGTCGTAAAGTACAACAAACAAGAGCTCCTGAAATGTAAAGCGTACAAAAACGTCGACTGCGGTGAAAAATCCTCTTGTTTTATTTTGAAATTAATTTGCGCGGTGAACCGAACGAAAAGGAGTTTAATAATTTTTTTCTCCTAGTGGAGCATAATTGCTGTCGCGTGCTAAATTCGTTCTAGCACCAGCATAGAGATTGCTAATTCCAACTACAAAATACTTCGAGACAATAAAAACTTTTCCTGATATTTACGTATATCTTCAAGAAAAAAATTAAAAATTATTTTTAGAAAGAAATGTTGCTTGAGAATTGAGTACACTAAAAACAAACGCGCACGCTATGCGCGCGATTTTGTTGTTTTTGCTTGACGCAATTTTTAAATTAATATTAATACAAAATATTTGTATTTTACTGTATCTATTGTCCAAAATAATTTTCTGAGGGAAAACAATAAAATAATCTAAGCTTGTTTAACAAGTGTAAGTTTAATTTCGGTAGTAAACAGATTTTTGTTTAAAATAACTACTTTTCGGTGAAAAACGTTAAGATACGCTATTCTTATTCAAATATTGTATAAATATTCTATGCAATGTAATGATTTTTTATCAAGATTAGCATTTTCAGATACTAACTCAACTTATGGTTTATGTTGAACATAATCGATTTGCGGTGAAATATGCTAACATAATCGCGTACAAAAACGGTGAATTTAATGAGTTTAAACGATAATCTGAATGATAATGTTAATTTGAAAAATCCTATAATTTGTTAAATTTAAATAAACAATTTGCAATGTTAAAAGCACTTCTATTATAACGCAGCAATTTTAAATCTTTTTTGAAATCTGTATCGAGATTTCTGATAAAAATCGTTAGCTTGACTTACAATTGTAAACATAACTTTAACCTTCTTTGAACGCTCATTTTTTTATATAAAAAATAACGATTTCCGGTATAAAATGCCAACATATCCTAAAATTGTTAAAAAGTTGTGAGTCTTCTTTGATATGTTTAAAATATAATTTGAAAAACAAAATAAAATGGGAATCTTCGAAGAAAAGCCCTACTTAATCAAAAAATGATAAATGATTTTAAATCTCGTTCAAATTATAATGATTTTTATTCGAAAATACCGATGTTTGATGTAAAACAACAAAGCAACCTAAAATTGTTAGAAAATTATTAATTTTCTCTCAAATC
>CAKNWW010047261.1:0-11153 GCA_932074435.1 Andricus kollari
TCAACAAGTTAAATGTTCATCTTCCCTTTTTAATGAATTTTTCTTGCATGATACGGAGAGGATACGATGTGGATACTATAGCGATACGCTGTAGCGTATCCGTTCCGTTCAATCGGTCCGCTAGGGGCTCCATCACAACCCCATTTGGTTATCATCCTTGAATGAATTACATTTCTAGGGATGATAATAGAATTAGACAAAGACATAATTTTAGGAATTTGAAGCAAACGTGATGCTGTATGATTAAAAAAAGCTTGTAAATCAATTTTAACCTGTTTTCCGTAACATGTATGGCTCATTCTGAAGGACAGCATTCTTGTCTTGCTGTAGAGAGTTCTTTGTACGGTTGCAATATGTCCACATTCTTTGTCTTCATTTGCAGACGAATACACTCAAATTGATGCTTGGAAAGTTTAGCATCTTCTATTAGAGCTAAACATTCATTAGCAGTAAATGGAATACGTTCTCCACCTCCCGCTTCCAGTAGATACTTATTTAGCTCGTCAGATTCAGCGCACAGAAGTTCACGGATTTCTTTTTCTTATGAAGTCTTTCCTAAATATTTCGAGTTTGTGAGTAATGCGACTTGAATTCATGTTTCTGAGTAGGTTTCTCGAATGGATGCAATCTTCCTCCTCTTAGACGAAATCGAACAATCTTTAAAATCACTGTTCGAACGTCTTCCACATTTTTGTTGCTTCAAATTTACCACAAAGGGGGAAAGCAACCAATTTTGATGCTTGCTTTCATACACCTCTTCTTTATAAAAAGAGGCGCTTTTTTTCTCTTAAAAGCGGGAATGAAGTGTCGAAGAAGCTTTTCTTCAACTAATTCAACCTCATATTCCTTTAATTTAAATTTCTTTTTGATAAAATTTATTAAAGGTCCAACATTGATCCCCTCGCCTTACTTTATATTACCTATCAATATATCCGACAGGATTTTGATTTTGACTTCAACGTCACCCATTTTAGGAGTTAACCAAAACAATACTTACTAACACAAAAATACAATACAGAACTAAAACAAAACCTAAAAACTAATTGAAACAGAAAACACAAAAATGGAAGAATTCAATGAACCAAAGGTAAAAATAAGAAGAATATTTTTCAAAACACCACGATTAAAAGCCTGTTAAGACGAGTTGCTGAAATCGGCTACTTGAAGAAAAAACAAAAGCAGGTGATAACCAGGCTCGGTCAACTGTGAAGAGGGAAATGGCGAATTTTTAGGACTACGGCGCGGGGTCGGAGAGGCAGTAAGGGGTGCAGCATTAGTTCTCCTGCCCATCACAGATGGAGCAAACTCGTGTAAAAAGCGCGTGCCCGGCAAATATGTGACTGTCATTTGTCGTTGTTACTTGCTGTCACTGCATGATACACTTGTAGCATTATTTTTTTGGATTAAAAATAAAGGCAAAATGAAGTGATTAAGAAACGTAAAATGGGATATAGAATACTAATTATCTTTAATTGCTTATTTTGCGTTTCTCATTTGCTTAATTTTGTCCTTATTCTTCCTTTATTCTTAGATAATTTTTTTATTCAATACATATATAAAAGGGGCATATACATATATAGGCATCAACACATGCACAATTCTGTAGTTTTCCTGCCCATCACAGAGAGCGCTGAATTTCGCCATTTATTTCCCACATAGTACACCGAGCCTGGTGATAACCAAGGTATAGCAGTTTCAGTCTCAAGTTAGATATCTATTTCAATAATAAACAAATTAATGTAATACCCACGGAATAGCGAATAACAGTCTGAAGTTAGACGTCTACTTCGTGCAAAAGCAAATGAGTGTAAATGACTGCTTATTGATTTATAAAATTTGTTTATAAAAATCACATTTGTCATGAAATGACAATATAATTGAGAAAAGTATCACTAGCAAAACTAACAAAACTGGTTTAAAAAAAAGTAACTGAAACTCTTAAAAATTGCTCAAACTGTGCATTTGTTTATAAAATTTGTTTATAACAATCACAAAATTGTTATGAAACGATAATATAGTTTATTGAAACATCACTGCCAGTTCAAACAAACCGCATTTAAAAAAAAGTACCTCAAACACTCAAAAATTGCTCAAACTGCGCATTTGTATATACAATTTTTTTATAAACATAAGAGATATATTCCGTTTTGTCTTCATAATTATGTTTTTATGTCACTTGAAATTAGATAAAAAACAAAAATTGCTCAATAAATGTCCAAAACCATTCAAAAATCACCTACCATTGTTTATAACAATGCAATTGTTAATAACAATCTATTAATTTATAATAAACTATTAGGTTATGTTTCACGAATGTTTATTTATTGACTTTTTGCCAACTTTGTGTATAAATAAAGTAAAAAATATTTTTTTATTCATATCAGCCTCGAGGGATCTCTTAAGAATTTATTTAGCTTTAATTTTTAAACAAAAAATCTTAAATCGGTTTAAAATTGTAGCCGGAATCGTATTTTGAACATTTTTTCATCATTTTGCCCCACTGTGAGAGGCTACCTTGTTACTGGCACCAATACATTTTTAGCACAGAAACGAACCCTTGAATGCTCTAGACATCGGAAAATATCGGTAACAGGAATCTTGAAGATACGTAGATCAATATCGGAACAACTTTTGATCCACTTTATACACATACATAACTTTGTATTCCAAATATTTAAATTAAATATGCCTTTCCACTCATAAAATTAATGTATACTCATGAGCAGTTAAGAGGATCTGATGGTATATTAAAAATTATCACAAATTACACAAGATGATTTTCTATTCAACTGACAGGTATTTTTTCATAATCTATAAATTCGAAGCCAATCGGACAAAAATCCGGCCCGCAGGAGCTTATATCAATTTTATTATAAATCTAAGGTATAGCAAGTTTTGGGTACAAAAATGCTTTCGTGACTTTCAAACTCCATAAAAAAATAGAATTTACAGTAATAGATCGATAAAAATTAATTATATATTAGTACACTCGCCGAAGTCAGTGGAAAGAATTTGTAGAGAAAAATATAATACTTATATTTAGTTTTTTGACAAAGGCAGCCACATATTTGGCACTTAACGATTTTCATTGCGTGCCACAAATAAACTAACAATGAATGTTTCAGGGTTCTTACAGGCGAAGCAAGTATTAAATTGGAAATAAAAACAATTTATAAACCATTTTAAGATCACACACTACGAAAGTACTTAAATTCTTGAATAATATAACTGATTCACTTTTTTTTAACATATCATGTAATTATTAAGTCATCGGGCAAACAGTTATTAAAAGTTTCATTTGAAACATCTATGTACATTGCACATTGCCTTAAATACTTTACCGCAGATTAATGAAAAAATTTGACAGGCATGAAATATTTGTGCACTTGAATTTTACTGGAATAAAACTCTAGTAAGAAAAAAAGATAATTAATTTTAGTTAGGATAAATTATAAGAAAAAGTTAGAAAACTGCAAGATTTAGTTTCAATTTAAGAATACACTTACTACAAAATCAAATCAGTCAAAATATCCAGTGGAATGTATGAATTAAGATATCTGTAAATTGTCTACTAATACCATCAATAAATACAATTTCTTTTTAATCGCTTATCAGACATTTAAGACATTTCCTGTACGCGTTTAATTTGTAGACAGTATATTATTATTGACTCTTTATGTGGCTATTCTCAGTTTAAAATTCATCTTTGGTAATGTTACCAAGAAAATAAATCAAACAAGATTTATCTCAGTAAAAGAGAAACTCTTTTTGAATTAGAAGAAAATAATCAAGCAATAAACCATTATTTTCATGGGATTGCAAAGTCTTCAAAGAGAAAATGCGGGAACAATCACTAAATGTATCACGAATACTAAAAACTATCATTAATTACTATTATCGGCGAGAAAATTCGAGTCCTCTGGCTTTGACGTTAAAAAAGTAAGTGAAGAAAAATTGGTAGGTCAATGAAAGATCATTTTTAAGGTCAAAATGTTGTACGTTAATGAGTCTGAAACGAATATACCAAAAAAAATTTTATAGCTTACAGACCCGAAAATCTTATAAAAAGTCAGGAAATTTGACGGCTTTTAACGAAAATGAACCTTGAAGCATACTTTTTTTAATGAAAAAATAATAGGAAGAATCTAAAAAAAATTCACGGTGATACTTTAAACAATTCTCAACAAATTTCCGTCGAAAAATTTGCAGAATATGACAAATTGTTCGTTTTTTGTACATAAATATAAAACTGTACTATCTTTAGTTCGAATGAAGATAATGAAGTGCGATTTCAATTAGATGTTTACGATATTTGAAAACAGTTTTTTTACGTTGGAAGCAAGTGTAAGAGACCAGCGGGGCGCCTTTTTTCATGGGCAAAGCCAGAGGACTCGAATTTTCTCGCCGATAGTAATATTCTATTCTCCCTAATTTGTTTCATTTAACCAACAAAGTTTTTGTTTGAAACGAGAATTCCTTCTCTTGCAAATATTATTGCAATGTAATATACTAATCTCTTAATTTTTTTTCACAATCACGCTGGAAAACATAAAAAAAAGATTTATACAAATACTACCTACTATAACATAGATATCTTGGTCCTAAAATTGATGGTACTTTCACTCGCACAATTGAGTCATCCATTAAATTTTTTTTTATTTTCGAATATATTTTTAATGAACAAATATAAAATATTGTGTATTTCGTAGTTAATTGTACTTTATTACTTGATAACTGCTGCCAAAAGGGATCATCAATTTTGAGGTTATGTTTTGTGGTTAAAACTATAATCCAACTTTTATGTACATACAAATTGTACTGAAGTATTTACGGTTTTTCATGCAATACTCCTTTATCGTCTGATAGAACAATACATTAAATTTACACTCGAACTCCAAAGATACGAGCGTCCCGACCCCAAAGGTGCGAGCGGAATTTTTTACCCTGTACCCCCACCCTATTCGAGAGTGAGGCGCGCGCGAATAAACGTCGACTTCTCGACGTTTATTCACTGCGAATTGCATACGCGCGCATGCGCGTAGTAGGCCTGGTGCATTCTCACGCATTACCCCCGAAATCTAAACGTCGCAGGAGTGGGAGCCCCTTTCACGCTCGTATCTTTTGAGTTCCCGATTCCCGAATTTCTCGTATCTTTGGAGTTCGGGTGTATCTTATCCAACCACGAAGTACTAAAAGGAGACCGCACGCCATGTATTTCACCTGGCGCATGTTTGCCATCGCCTGTCCTCGGGGTCTTCATTTATTTCCAGATGAGAGCGCCGCTTCAGAGAAAATTTGTAACTAAATTGTCGTCTGCTACTATAGGTACTATATAATATAATATATAATAGTGTACTATAACCCACCGTATATTGCAGCGCTTTCATCTGGGAATAAATTAAAACCCCGAGGACAGGCGATCGCGATTGTTGGCTGTTTCCCATCATCCCCGCCATAGGCGTGCGGTCTCCTTGTAATACTTCGTGTTGCCAACATATGCAAAAAGCTCAAACCTTAAAATGCAATATTCATTTTAACGCAAATATATTAGATTTAGATTTTTTACATTATAGAGGTACTTTGAAAAAAAAGTCATTAAGTTCATATGTTTGAGATTAGAATGCCAACTTGCAACTTTACATAAAAGTATTCAAATTCAACATTTTTTCAATTTTCGGTCATGTTCATTAAGAAGTTAATCATAAATAAGTTCTTAGTTTTCAGTAAGAATACACAGTAATATGCACTGGAATATTTATTTTACGTGTTGTATGAGAACTAAAATCAATGTGAAAACTGAAGCATTTCACTACAAAATAACTTATCATTATTGTGTTGACTTTTGGTAAATTATCTGAACTGACTTTAATCTGTCCAGGCATACCGATAATCTATAAAATAAATCCTTTTAGAAAAAAAAAAAATTTTGTGGATGACTCTATTCTGAAAACTAATTTAGATTTCAATCTGCTTCGAACTCGCTTAAAATATTATTTTTAGGAACATGATATTCGAATAAACAATATAGCATTCTTTTCACATAACGAGTTATAACGATCAATAATAGCAAGAAAGTAATTTCAACAAGTAGATTTTAAGAAGGCACTGTAAAGTTTTGAATTTAAAAATTTGGAGCAAGCTAACTCAGTACTGCGCACAAAACGATAAGGCATAATGGTAACAAATGTTCACTAGTGTTCGATTGACTAAATGTCATTTGTTCTTCAACTAGCATTTGATACGTCGATGTCGACGGTTTCATCTTTAAGTAACATACGTTTGTCCTCTTTTTGGTTGCCTTTTTTATTACCACCACCTTTGCGTTTGCCGCGGTTAACGACTCCGTTTTCATCGTCCATCATGCGCAAAATTTGCGTCTGATCGGAACTCTCTATTGGTGCGATCGAAATGTCTCTTACAGCTCTGAACTTACCGCAATTGTTCAGATGTTCGTTCTCCAACCGGAAAAAATTCCATATGAAACGCCTAGGGAATAGAAGAGAGACTTAATAGAAATAAATATATTTTTCTGATGAATTATTTTAAACCGTAATAAATCAAACTTATTTGAAATTGCAGGATAACCACTAAAGACTCAATACAAAATTGTATGTGATTTTCTCTAATTTTTTCTCAATCTCTAATCTCTAAATAAACGAATATATATATATATATAATTTAAAATTTAAAGTGAAGCATTAAAAATTCAGCTATTTAAAAACAGAAGCCGTCAAAATTGAACAGTTTTCATTTCGAGAGCTTCAAAAAATTATTCTATTTTGAATTAAATATTTGATTACTAGGGCTTTCAACTGGAAATTGTACAATTTGGATTAAAAATTCTTAAATCAAGAAGGGTTCAAATAACAATTGCTGAAATTCAAACACTATTGATTTAAAATGATCTATTCTATCAAGTTTCTATCTAAAATTATTCAATTCTGAGCGCTATAATTGAAATTTTTGTTAACTATTAAGGCCCTGATTTCTAAATTATACATTCTTAAGAATTTAAAAATTGAAAATAAAGAATTTTTTATATTTTAATCCCAAAGTATTGAATTCTCAATTTTTCCAAAAGTGAAAGTGAGCCACTGGCAGGCTTGTAGTATTTAGACTTGAAAGTGAAAATCTTAGCCATTTAAAAAAATCCCAAAATGACCTCTTACAATCTCAGATTATTTTATATAATATTATGTGACATTTAAAGTGATTGAAAATTTTTTCTAATAAAACTAAGAATTTCAAAATATTCCGAACAGGTTATCCGGTCCCGTGCACCTCTGAATGAATAGCTTACCTGAAAACTTCCAGGGGGGCTACGACTGACATCAATAAGTCGTTCGAAACATTAAAGTAGTCGTGAAGGATGTAAGTGGCAACCCACGAAAATCTAATTACGAAGTCTTCTATTATAGCGAAGTAATAAAAACTCTGAAAATAACGTTTGCATTAAAATGCTTATTTTTAAACAAAATAATAAATATGCTGATGATTGCAAGACTGATTTATAAGAAAAAACTTACAGCAGCTGAATAAACCACTTCTTCTCGTAAGAATCTATTTTCTCCAGCATTACTATCAAGAAGACCCCAATCCATTTTAATATCCCAAGTATATGAATAAATGGAATTCAAAACGCAACTTCCAATCCAGAACCAAAGCCACGGGCTCTCCCATTGATTTTCATAATTTTCTAAAATGAAATAATTACGCAAATTGTATTAAAGGTGACATAAAATATAGCAAACATTCTACGGAGATTTAAAATATTTGCAAAACATCAATTTATGAATATTTTTCCAATCTGTCCTGTAATGTTTTAGAAGATTCGCCATCATTAGAAAATATTTCTCAATGATTGTAGGTATTTTAAAGACCACATTTTTTTAATTCTCTAAAATTTTCCACTGCATTTTCAAACATTTGAAAGGAATGTTGAAAATATTCAAGAATTTTCCACTTCTAATATATTCTAGAAAATCTGATAAGATTCCATAACATTTTCCAAGATTTGAGCTATCAATTTTGGTATCTTCCAGAATCATTCAAAATATTCTACAATATAATATCATATTTAATATTAAGAAATTTTACGATGATTTGAAATTTCCTACAACCATCCATTTAAGTACCTTCTCAGTATTTCTAGAACGTTGGATAACGATCTCAAATAGTAAAGCATTAATTTTTCGACGTTTTATGATTTTCCAGAATTTTCAGAAGTACCTTAAAAGAAAATCAATATATTCTAGAATACTCCAGAATAATATACATAGAATATTACAGAATCTTTCTATAAAAATTCGAATATCGTCAATTTTTATATGCCCCAGAAAATGCTGTCCTACAAAGTGTTCTGCAGTATTTTTAATGTTTCAGAAACATCTCAAATATTTGCGAGATGTCAATATTCGAGTGCTCCAAATCATTTTCGAGTGTCTGAAATCCTCTAAAAACTTCAAAAATGCTCCAAATCTTTTTATAATATTTGAACAGAATTAATTGTAGAATTTGCTGGAGTCTTCCAGGATATTCTGAACCTTTTCAGAATTTCATGGAATATGTATTTAAGATTCTTATAGGATATTTAATTGCCCAATAATGATAGCCAATATTTCTATGCATTTAAAAATGGCTGTGGAATATGACAAGTCATTCTAGAATACTTCAGATCGCTAAAGACTTTTATGAAATATTCCAGGATTTCAGAATGTTCTACAATTTTCCGAGGCATTCTCAATTATTATGAAATATTACATTATTTTCAAGACTAGTCCAGTCATCTTCATGGCGAATATAAAAAAAAATGTTCGAAAAATGTTTTGCCTAATTTGAAACGTGCATTTAAAATATTATTGATGATATTTTGACAAAATGGTTAAAAAATTTCTTTTCAAGGTTCAACTTTCAGCTAAAGTTAAAAAAAAAAAAAAAATATTGCGCAGGTACGAAAATATTTCATGATTTATAAAAAATACTAGATAATAGAGCAAAATTTAGTAAAATCCTGTAAAGCCTCCAATATAAAGTATTAAATAATTTTCTCAAGTTCTTTTCTAGGTACAAGGTCACTCCAAATTGAACCCTAAAGGGACAAATGTGAAGAATTTAGTTAAAATGTCACCTATACGTTCTAATGGAGTTTAAGTTTAAAATTGGCCCAAGATCTGAAATTTGAACTATATATATCAAATATTCTTATTAATTTGACAAAATGCATTCAAACTGGGCTTATTTTTTTTCAAACTTGTTCTCGGGTTAAAAAGAACCCGGTTTTCCATCATAGCTACGGACTAAGTCAAGTGACTGATGATATGAGGATGTAATTAGTTAATTTAATACGACGTTTAAAATCATTTTTCATGAGGTTGCAGGTACAAAGTTACGAGCATGGTGTGTTCAAATTGGGCCTATTTTTATTATGGGAAAAGTTGTAGGCTCCGGAAGCTACGATCATGGTTCCTTAATCCTTTGGCACTGGCGGGCGGCATTCCATGCCGCTTTCCGATCAAAAATTATGATTATTCTCTAGTGTGCCAAAGTACCGCTAAAACGTGCTTAGGTATCTTTCAAGCAACTATCATAATATGTCCCCATACTCCTTTCTGCTTCCATTATGCTCTTTACAGACGGCATTGATCTCGTGAAGAGAGAAGGTGCGTGCTCTCGGCACTTCGTACCGCTCGCCCCGTGGGGATAATAACCTATCTACTTAACAACAACAAAAATGTTTCCGCAATTCCTATAGAGGCTAGTTTTAATGCTAAATTAGGTTATGTTAATTTTTGTGCAAAACTACAAATAAACATTCCTATTATGTAACAAGTGCTCGATTCCGTGTGGGTGGCACTCCATACCGCCCGCCGGCGATCTACTTCGTCTAGTACGCGCCAGTGCCAGAGGGTTAAAGCAACCAATCCCGATGCAACTGGAACGTTTACGTCATCCACTTCTGCTCCTTCTGTCCCAGAAGGTAAGCAAGAACGGGAAATTTACGCGAGAGAACATCGTTCAACACTGTTCCTTGGAGTCAGGTCTCTAGCCGCGGATGACCTTACGCGGCAAACGGGACAGTTAAAGATGAAGGTTTCACCTCTGGACACTTTTTTAGAGCTACCAATCTTTGTATAATGTTATGAGGAACAGTGTTGACGGACCAGATGAAGTGATCCCAGAAGAACCGTCTTTTGCATCCGGTTTGCGATGGAATGAGCCTGACGCTGGCAAACCGGAATCTTGTTGAGTTGGCTAAGAAATCAAGCTTTCATACCTCCAAGACAGCCGATTATGAGAACTACAAGATGGACTTTGTAGCATTGGTACAGCCTGCTCAGTTCGAAAACAAGTGTTTGATATTACGCCCGTTTTTCTTCCTCCTTTGTCGTGATATTACCATCGGCTGGTGCAGAGAATTCAATCACGTAAATGATCTTGGTCTTCAGATCTTGGAGGACAATATCAGGCTTCGTAGCACTGATACGTTGAGTGGTGGAGAATGAGAAATTCCAGTAGATCTTACACTGATCATTCTCCACAACGGACTCGAGTTCCCCCTGGGCGTATGGCAAGACGGGCAGTAGATCAACACCATAGAAGTGCCTTAGATGGTAATATAACACTTTTAGAGCCGCATTGTGTATCTCTATGTACCCGTAACGTGCATACTTTGAGCATCCACTAAGAACATGTCCAAGTGTTTCTGGCTCTTGCTTACACGCTCGGCAGTTAGTATCGCCTACAGGTATATTCATTATGCGCTCGCGGTAAACTAAGGTGTCTATAACGCCGTCTTGACAGGCAAAAAGAAATCCCTCAATCTCCGATCTCAATCCAGCAGACTTGAGAAACATATTGGACAGACCTATCGAGAGCTCTTCTCTACGTATGATGCCTTAGAATTGACTATGAAGGGACTTGTCAGCATGTTCTCTTAGTAGAAGCGTATGTTCTGCTTCCTGTACACGACTTTTGAGCACCGAAGGTGTTAGTGATGCTAGGCCATGTGTAGAATCGCTGGAATCAAATGGGAGGCCAAGCTCCTCTGTGGCCCTATCTGCGGCACGGTATAGAAACGGCGCAACATTGACGACTTCATGTTGATGAAGGCGTGCGGTCTCCTTGTAATACTTCGTGTTGCCAACATATGCAAA
>CAKNWW010047289.1:0-12870 GCA_932074435.1 Andricus kollari
CCCTTATCCTTTCCCTATCCTCCCTCTCCTCCTTTTCATTCCTATGCCCTCCCACTTTCTCTTCTATCATATTCTCTACCCTCTCCAAAATACCTTTAATTTCGGCCCCCTCCCTCGCCAATTATTTCCCTTTCCGCCCTGCCCTCCACGTTTTCAAACCTTTTCTCCATCCTTTCCTTCCACTCCCTAATCTCCTCTTCCATCTGCTTTATCTCAACATCTTTCTCTGCCCTACCCCTCTTTAATCCTTCTACGCTCTTCCTTAGCTCTTTCTTCTCCTTTTACCATTTCTCATGTCTGATTCTCAAGTCCTCCCTCATACCTTCCATCTGCTCTTTAGTCCCCCTTACGCCCTCCCTCAGCCCCCTGATCTCGCCTAATAACATCCGAGAGCCTCCTTCTCCGACTTTCCCTCCAGTGGGGGGGGGGGGGCCTACGCGCCCCCCCGCTTTTTTAAATGGACTCTACCTCGCTTTCTCAGGACTCTCTTGGTTGCCTCTCTTCCTCTTCAAGAGATCCTCCCCGTCACTTGCGCTTGACGCTCTCTCTCTTACTTTCTCGCTTCCTTCGCTCCCACCGTTCCGTTTTCCCCCACTCCCTGACGCGCTGCTCGAAACTCGACCACGCACTGTGGCCCGTCGTGGCACGTGGAAAATTTCCTCCCCGTCAATTTCACTACCAGCACCAAAATCTTTGACAGCACTCTCACTGCCCACCTCCCGCTCTGCCGTCGGTAACTGAGACCTCTTCATGCAGTACCCTCCGCAACCGACAGATGTCACTGGAAAATAGTCCCGTCTATTGCCGCCAAATTTTCCCTTTATTTCTCTTATTTATTTATTTTTTTTTTTCATTTCCTCACAGCCCTTGCAAACACCTCTTTTTCTCCCTTGAGATCCCCCAACTCTGCTTGAACCCCCCTTGACCCCTCTAAGACCCCAGACTCCTGACCACAAACTCCCCCGACTCCTTGCCAACCTAACCTCACTTTCACTAAATATCTAAGTCCCACCTCACACCTCCGCTGTAAATTAATTTCTTTAATTTCCAATTCACCCCGCACAACCCTACTTACCTCCTAAGCTACCACCCTCACACTCCACTCACACCTTCCCCACAAATTCTGTAAAATTCTTTCTCCACCTGTCACCGAACACAGACTCACTACCGCCACCAACATGCAAGTCCCCAATAAAATCTTAGATTAAAAATTAATTTGGTTGAAAGTGAAAAAAGTCAATGTCGTGCTTCAAATGCGCATTGAATCTTGTGGTCGTTTTATTTATTTCGTAAAAATCTATTTAAATCTTATCGAATTTGACGTGAAAGCACTATTATTACATTGGACGCGTTAAATCTTATTAATACAATTTCCTTGACATCACTGAAAATCCGATGAAATCTTACTCACAAACTAAAAATGAAAACTTATAATTAAAAGTGAATAAAGTTTGTTATTTGCAAACCCTTATATTATCCTAGAAGGATGTTATTTTTTTTTATTCAGGAAAGAGCTATAAAATATGATACATTTTCAACATGAAAACGTGAAGGAGATATGTAGATCTTATTTATTATCAAAAGTTATAAATCCAATAAAACCTTATATTATACATTAAAAATAAATCTGAGGAAAAGTTTTAAAAAACTTAGTTGTGCTCGAAAATTGCCATACAATCTTGCAGTCATATTATTTTATTTATTTACTAAAAATCTATATAAATCTTATCGAATTTGACGTAAAAGCACTATTATTACATTGGACGCGTTAAATCTCATTAATATAATTTCTTTAACATTGTTAAAAATCTAATGAAATGTTACTTACAAACTAAACATGAAAACTTATAAAAACCAGTTAAAAATGAATAAATGTTGTTATTTGCAATTCCTTATAATATCATAGAATGGTGTTATTTTATTTATTCCGGTAAAACCTACATAATCAGGTATATTTCACAACTGAAAAGTTCAAGGAAATATGTAGATCTCATTTATTATAAAACATGTTAAATATTATAAATAAAAGTGTATTCTTATCTACTAATATAATTATCTAAAAAAGCAGTTCTTTTAAGATGTAATAAAATATAACTTTTATTAGAACTTATCTAAAAAAATTGCCAACGGCCATACCACGCTGGCAGCACCAGTTCCCGTTAGATCACTGAAGTTAAGCAGTGTTGGGCGCGGTAAGTACTTGGATGGGTGACCGTCTAATACTACTGCGTTGCTGTTGGCGGTCGTGGGTGTGGTGCGCCCACACTTGTAGTTATTTACTACAAGAAACTATCCACCTAAAAAACACTATCCGAATCGGGTAGTGTCACGCTTACCCCTAGAGGCTCGCCGAAAGAGAAATAGCTTAATGATATATAGATCTACGTAAAAATAGCTTTTCTTAATAAAATGTTGTAGAAATTTATACATTTTCATACGTGAAAATTTTCTAAGTGTTATTTACGTCTTATCGGGGTTCTATTCAGAATTCCTGGTGCAAATACCTAGTTAAATAGAGTTAAACAATTCTTTATCAGATTTTATCAGCTGTTTTGAACAGGGTACCGCGACATCAACGCGAGAACACCCTAAATAGGCAACTATTATTACGAGAAGTTGTAGACTCCAGAAGCTACGATCATGGTTCCTTAAAGCAACCATCCTCGGCGCAACCGGAACATGTACGTCATCCACTCCTGCTCCTTCTATCCTAGAAGGTAAGCAAGAGCAGGAAGCTTACGCAAGAGATTTCGTACAACACTGTTCCTTGGATTCCGATCTCTAGCCGCGGATGACCTTACGCTTGATTATTATTATTATTATTGCGATAAACTATTATATGATGACTTTTACATGATATGTTGACTATTAAAATTTTAAACTATAAGATAGTCCTTTAATGCATATATTGCTAAATATATATTTTGTTCAAACATATAAAACTATGTAGCTATTGACTGTTGGGCTTATGATTTATAAAATACAAATAAAAATAGACGAATTTCAGTCTCAAGTTTTGAAAATCTAGTCAAGTTATTATGTAGACTTGAGCTTTTAATAGTAAAATCAATTTCGATTAGTCAGTATCATGTTTATATATTATGAACGAATAATATTTCATAATTGGATTTAAAAAAATGTTACAATTTGTTGTTCTATCTCAAACGCCGAAGTTGAGGAAATCCCAGCCTTGGGATTCCCTCAACTTTATAAAATGTTAGAGAATGATAAAACCCTTACACCACCATTTTTTAAAAATATTTTTATACTAAAAGTGGTGAAACTACCCCCTCTTATATTATTTTTTATTTAATGTCTCAGTAAACCATTTTTAAATTCTTTTTCCTACATTCTCATTTCGAATATTCGTGCGCTTTATCTTATCAGTAAGCAGCGCCACTAAAGTGCAAGTGATGAACTTAACATTGAGCCCGATTGATACGTCAGGGTTCTACCTCACCGATCTTGAGCCCCAGCCTTGGGATTCCCTCAACTTTATAAAATGTTAGAGACTGATCAAACCTCGACACCACCATTTAAAAAAAATATTCTTATACTAAAAGTGGTGAAACTATCCCCTGTTCTATTATTCTTGATTTAATGTCGCAATAAACCCTTTTTAAGTACTTTTTTCTATACTCTCATTTTTAATATTCGTGCAATTTATCTTATCAGCAAACATCGCGCTAGCGTGCAAGTGATGAACTCAAAAGGGTTCATAAATGTATCCGCTCTGTATGGTATTAAGATCAAAGTTAGAAAGACGCTGAAAAACCACGTTTTCGTTTCAATTTTAATTTTAATTTTCGTTTTCATTTAAAAAAGCAGCAATGGATTTAACAAGTGGTATTATTATTATGTGTGAGAAGTTGTAGGGTCGGGAAGCTAGAATCATGGTTTTTTAAAGCAACCAAGTCTGACGCAAAGGGAACGTGTACGCCATCCACTTCTTTTCCTTCTGTCCTAGAAGGTAAGCAAGAGCGGGAAATTTACGCGAGACAACGTCGTTCAACACTGTTCCTTGGAGTCAGGTCTCTATTCGTGGATGAACTTACGCGGTAGACGGGACAGTTGGAGATGAAGGTTTCACCTCTGGATACTTTTTTAGAGCTACAAATCTTTGTAGAATGTTATGAGGAACAGTGTTGACGGGCCAGATGAAGTGATCCCAGAAGAACAGCCTTTTGCATCCGGTTCACGATGGAATGAGCCTAACGCTGGCAAGCCGGCATCTTGTTGAGGTGGCTAAGAAATGAAGCTTTCATACCTCCAAGACAGCCGATTATGGGAACTACAAGATGGACTTGGTAGCCTTCGTACAGCCTGCTCAGCTCGAAAAGAAGTGCTTGATATTTCGTCCGTTTTTCATCCTCCTTTGCCGTGATATTACCGTTTATTATAAGAGAAGTTATAGGCTCCGGAAGCTATGATCATGGTCCCTTAAAGCAACCAATCCCGATGCAACTGGAACGTTTACGTCATCCACTTCTGCTCCTTCTGTTTAGAAGGTCAGCAAGAGCGGGAAATTTACGCGAGAGAACATCTTTCAACACTGTTCCTTGGAGTCAGGTCTCTAGCCGTGGATGATCTTACGCGGCAGACGGGACAGTTGGAGATGAAGGTTTCAGCTCTGGATACTGTTTTAGAGCTACCAATCTTTAAAGCATGTTATGAGGAACAGTGTTGACGGACCAGATGCAATGATCCCAGAAGAACAGCCTTTTGCATCCGGTTTGCGATTGAATGAGCCTGACGCTGGCAAGCCGGAATCTTGTTGAATTGGCCAAGAAATTATGCTTTCATACCTCCAAGACAGCCGATTCTGAGAACTACAAGATGGACTTTGTACCCTTGGTACAGCCTGCTCAGCTCGAAAAGAAGTGCTTGATATTTCGCCCGTTTTCCTTCCTCCTTTGCCATGATATTACCATCGGCTGGTGCCGAGAATTCAATCACGGAAATGATCTTGGTCTTCAGATCTTGGAGGTTAATATCAGGCTTCGTAGCACTGATACGTTGAGTGGTGGAGAATGAGAAATTCCAGTAGATCTTACATTGATCATTCTGCACAACAGACTTGAGTTCCCCCTGGGCGTATCGCAAGACGGGCAATAGATCAGCACCATAGAAGTGCCTAAGATGGTAATATAACCTTTTTGGAGCCGCATTGTGTCTCTCGATGTATCCGTAACGTGCATACTTTAAACATCCACTGAGAACATGTTCAAGTGTTTCTGGCCATCGAGAGCTCTTCTCTACGTATGATGCCGTAGAATTTACCATGAAGGGGCTTGTCAACATGTGCTCTTAGTAGAAGCGTATGTTCTGCTTCCTGTATACGTATTTTGAGCACCGAAGGTGTTAGTGATGCTAAGCCATGTGTAGTGTCGCTGGAATCAAATGGGAGGCCAAGCTCCTCTGCGGCCCTATCTGCGGCACGGTATAGAAACGCCGCAACATTGTTGGCTTCATGCTGATGTACGAGTCGCAAAAAAAAAGTGCACTATTTAGAACTGAGCAGGCTGTTGCCACAACCGTTCTTCGATGAAGACACTTCAAGATTAGCAAGCCTCTACCCCCTTTATCTCGAGGTAGGTATATTCGAGGTAGGGAAGATCTAGGATGACGACTTCGATGGATTTTCATCATCTTGCGTGTGCTTCGGTCAAGTTACTACAACTCATCGACGTTCCATTTTACTGCGCCAAATGTGTATAGCAGTATAGGAGCGGCCAGCATATTGCTCGCCTGGATCTTATTCTTTCCAGATAATTCGGAATCCCAAAGTTTCCTGAGAATTTGGCGATACCTTTTTACAAGGTCCGTTTTTAACACACGCACATCTTGGGTTTCTGCTTGCGGTATTCTCAGATATGTATATGTTTCTGCATTACCAAGATGTTGAATGGTATTTCCGCCTATGAGTTGAACATCCCGATCGTCACTCGATGATGCAGTTTCTAGTCGTCCTTGCTGTAGGTGGACGCAGGCACACTTTTGCAGTCCAAAGCTCATGCAGATCGCTTGAGTGCACCTATTCACCGCCTCCACAAGGATGTTAAGATCCTCTTTTGAGGAAGTAAAGAGTTTAAGGCCGTCCATATATAAAAGGTGGTTGACCTTATATTCTCTTATGTTCGGCGGGCCACATAGGTATCCAGAGCTTTTGCCTCGGAGGACAATAGACAGAGGCAAGAGGGAGATGCAGAAAAGTATCGGACTTAGAGTGTCTCCTTGGCAGACCCCTCTCTTATATGTGATATAGCTGGTAGTCACTTGTCTCTTGTCAGATGTCATGACAAATCTTGTCCGCCACAAGAGCATAAGATCTTTTATGTTTCTCACTATTCTTGAATGCACCTCCAGGCACTCAAGGAGCTTAATAAGTAGCGCATGGTTCGTGTTATCGAATGCCTTATGGTAGTCAATCCAAGCCATGGACAGATTGTGTCGATACCTGATCGAGTCTTGGGTAATACACCTGTCTATTAACAGGTTCTCCCTGCAACCTGCCAGCCCTCTCTTACATCCACGTTGTTCAATTATTGCACTCCATACCGGCTCGATAGATGTTAATATCCTCTCTTTGAGGATGCCAGTGAATAGCTTGTAGCTGGTGTTTAAACAAGCTATAGGCCTGTAGTTCATTGGACTTGACAAATCTCCGGTCTTAGGGATCAATACTGTGCGTCCTTCCACTAGCCACTGCGGAATGGCTTGTTCTCCGTTTAAGAAAGCAGTAAGTATACGAGCTAGATGTTGGTGCGTAAAAGTGAACTTCTCCCACCAAAAGTTGTTGATTTTATCTGGCCCTGGCGCTGAAAAGTTCTTAGTTCTAGGGATGACTTCCTTCACTTCTTCAGCAGTAATTAGTGGACACTCTAACTCTGGAGCCTGCAACCTTTGTCTTTCGCAAAAGTTACGAAAGAGTGATATATCTGAAGCGTCCTCATTTAGCTGATAAGTCCCTCCATATACTTTCTCCCAGAAGACTTGAATCTTTTCTCGACTAGGCGGATTTTTAACGGCAGGTGACGCTTTATTGAACAGACGGGCAATATGAGTAGAAAAGGTGGAATTTTCCTGAATCCATTTTACTCGCCGTTCAAGGCGCTGTTTCGCTGTTGAAAGAGATATTATTTTTTGCGTCCAGTGCTGCTTGATGGTCAAAAGTTTACACTTATTCAGCGTGTGATTTGCTTTCCTTAAGTTTCGAGCAAGTGCCCTAACTTTTGGAGTGAATTTTTTTTCGATGTTATGTAGCTAATCACGCACTGAATATTTGATGCATGCCGTATCACCTTTTCAATTTCAAAATGAAGCTGTGCAATACGATCGCGAGTCTTACTCAGGCGTACTGAAGTATCGTTACTTATATTGTCGCTAAGCAGAGAGACCGCCTTCTCGTAAACTACACAGTGCAGATTCCAGAGATTAACATCTTCGGGGAGCAAATCGGGAAGAGCATTATTAGCTTCAGATAATTTGTCCATCCTGAGAAAGACTTTTTGGTGGATAGATCTCCTACTTCTCATGTTGGCATTATTGGCTATCTGCAAAGGTCGTCTTTCTGGAACGGGTGATATGTTCGCTATAGGATGTTGCTCTTCTTCTTGCCGAAAAAGAGCTTCATATCCGTTTTTGCGCAAAAAGGATACCTGATCTCTTAAATACCGAGGCGTTTTATGTGCATATTCCGGGTGCATATTGACCCAGCGGTCATGTAACCTCTGCATGAATCCTCTTCGCGCCGGTGAGCTTCTTTGCCAACAGGAACGGATGTCCCTCCTGAGTTGGTCCGACCACTTAAATCGATATTCTCGCGTTTGTCCGGGGCTATTGCCTGATCTCCATCCGAGAGAGGCCTATTGTGGGTGGCACTGCGCGGTACTGGTGACGTAAGCGCATGATTCGTTGCGTTGGGGAGTTAGCCCAATACAACGTGGCTGCCTGCAAGAGCCGGAACTCTCGGGCGATGGGTTGGCCACATCCCTAAAAAAAAATATTATTATTATTATTAAGTTTTACATATAATAATTTTAAATTTAAATGAGGTACATAGAACCTCTTTTTGAACATGTTTTACATATAATAAATTTTTCAACATAAATGAAACCCCCACACCACCATTCCTTCTTATATTTTAAAAGTAAAAGTGGTAAAACTATCCCCTTTTCTCTTATTTCTGATTTAATGTGCCAAGAAACACTTTTTAAATACTTTTTCCCATATTCTCATTGTGAATATTCGAACGCTTTATCTTTTCCGCAAACAGCGCCACTAGTGTACAAATGATTAACTGAAAAGGGTTCAGATATGATGGGTCAGGGAACAAAAGGGCCTATTCCACAAATTTTTCAAAATTGACTTTCACACATTTTTAGACTTCTCAAACAAAGGCCGTTTCGAGGGTGTGAACTAAAAAAAATTTAATTTTTTTTTCCATTTTGTAAAAATTCATCAAAGTCAGTCAAGGTCCCAACGCAAGGGGAGCCGAGCGAACAAAAGGGCCTAACCCCACATTCCACCTTATGGAAAAACGATTTTTTCATGCGGTTTATCTAGGTTTATTGCCACTTTATAGGTATGTGGTGCCATTTAGCGTAACTAGGTTGTGTCAAAGGCTTTGGAGGAACTAATCGCGGTCGATATTATCGATTTTACATTATATGTTGCACGTGTTGATTGATAAGGAGAGCGAGGTAAGTAAACATTGTTTATCTTTTTGTTTCTAATTTTTTCTAGTGATAGAATTTCGAAAAATGTTAAACGGGCGTTTGTTGAGTAAAGTCTCACGGTCATCTTGAATCTCTGAAATATAATTTTTTCAAAATTTTTATATTTTTGGGAATTTCCAATAATTTAGTAACTTTTCAATGTACAGAAATGTTTTCAAATCGTGTGATTTCACTAAAATAGTAGCTTCTTCAATCTGCAGTATTTTGTGCGTTTTTCAACGCTGTAAAAAAGTGAACTCTAAATTTCTTCAAGTTAATTTTCACATAAAAATGAGTAAAAATCTTGCAAAACGAGCTCAAGTGGAAATTTTGCTATAAATGACTTAACTTCCATTTGTTTTAGAGGGATATTTCACGCTTAAAAATAAGTGGAATCCACTCATGTTTAAGAGTGAAATATTACTGTGAAATGAGTGGATTTTCACACATATAGAGTGACATTTTCACTGAAGCTAGATTTGCAGGATTTTCACTCATATTGTGTGAATCTTTCACTCGAAAAAATTTAGAGGTTGCCTGTTCTTTTCACTGCCGTAATTATTTTGAAAAATATTTTTCTATCAGCGTATAAAAATCGTGTGCATTTTTTGTCACTTTTACAGGAAAAACAATTGCGGATTTTGGTAGGATTCCTTTGATGCAAGTGACACCGAAAGAACTCTCCGCGGAGAAAAAAAAACGATCTTCGTCGAATGATTGAATTCATTCCGGTCGAGCATCGTCAATATTACAAAAATTTGTTGTAGTTGAAGTTATTCCGAAATTGAATATTCCAAAGGCATAGTCCAATTAGATTATTGTTATCAATATAAAAATAGCGCAAATTCATTTTTTACCTAATATCTGAACCTTAATCACAAAAATCATTATCATTTTCAACAGCAATAACAATAAACGATATCGAAATCAATAATAATATAAAGAAATTAAAGTATCACTCAATATAATAGATCAGGCTCAGAAAAATGTACTATACAATAAATAGTTAATTGTTCATAACATAAAAAATATAGTCATTGAAAAATTATTATTGTATTTGCTAGTATTTATTTATAGAATTGTACCGCAGATCAGGCGGAACTAAGCCGAGTAAATGCTTACTGCTCGGGGCTAGGCCCTTTTGTTTGCCTGTACCTCCTTGGGTTAGGCCCGTGTTTAACTTTGATGTCTCATAAATCGAAAACTATTTGACGGATTCGCATGGAATTTTAAATAACAACGTTCAAGAGTGGAGATTATCGATCATATATATCCAATATATTTTTTTCGGTAATTTTGCAAAATACAGGGCCTAGACCCTTTTGTTCCCCGACCCTTCATATGTATCCGGTCTATACAGTAATTAGATCAAAGTTAGAAAGACGCTGACAGACCACGTTTTCATTTTAATTTTAATTATTTTCATTTTCGTTTGCATTTAAAAAAATAGCAGCAATAAATTTAACAAATGCAGAGGTTAGTTTAAAAGAATTATTTTATTATTATTATTAAGTTTTCCACATAATAATTTTAAATTTAAATGAGGTACAGATAACCTCTTTTTCAACATGTTTTACAGATAATAAATTTGAAATTTAAATGAGGTACAGATAACCACTTTTTGAACATGTTATGTATATAATTAATTAATTTCATTTTTGTTTTGTTTTCTATGATAAATTAATACTAATTCGTTTATATATATTGAGCAAAGGCTGCAGTAGCTTCAAAAAATTAACCGGACTATAGCCCGGATAGAAAGAGTTAGCAGTACGCAGCTAGATTGAGTGCATTTTTTTCTTAAGTAAATTTAAATAAAATAGAATTAAAAGAAAAAAAATGTGAACATAAATTAATCTAAAAACTTTAAAACTAAAATAAATGAAAATAAAGTAATCTGAATAAGCAAATCTAAAGGAAAATCAAATCAAATCAAAAAAACACAGAAACGTAAATTAACCTAAAATTTTCAAACTAATCTAAAGGAACCTAAACTTTGACTAAATGAAAAGTAAAATTAGTTAAAATAATAAAGTTAAATGTAAAATAAGCTTATCTAAAAGGGAATGTAAATAATTTAATGAAAAAATATATAAATCTGAAAAAACTAGTACATTTTCGAATCCATTTTTTCTCTTCAACAAGAACTTCCAAGATCAACAGCAGTCAACGACACACAGCCACTCAACGTTACTCAACCACACAATATCACACACCCACTCGAAGTCACCCATTCACTCAACTCAACACAACGATTTAACGTCACGCACACGTACAATATCACACACCCATTTAATATCACACACCCACTCGACATCACATGTCCATTCAACTCTACACACCCACTCAACATCATACAACAGATCCAATCCGAACTAATTTCATTTATCCAACGGCAACAACAATTCATACCACAGATTCCACCATCATTCATACCTCAACTTTAATCACCATTCATGCACTCAATGCCACCATTCATGCACGCAATGTCACCATTCATGTCTCAGACACAGCAAACATTCATGTCTCAGTTTAGATGAAAGTGGAGACAAAAGTCAAAACGACTGCTTCCAGACAATAATAGTGTAATTTATTGTGGCAAGACCATAAAACGATACTAAATCGTAAAACGTTTCGAAACATTTACCAGTTTCCTCATCAGATAAAAAATTTATCTACAATATAAATACAAATAAATAGTAATAATAATAAATTGATTTAACAAGACAATAGAAGCTCTAAAAAATTAAGAATTAGCTTACCATTGAAATCAGGTTAAAAAAGTTCAAATTAAGTTAAACAACAACAATGAGTAAAAATTGTTGTGGTTGCTCGTTCATATGCAAAAATTTAAAAAATGTAAATTCTTGAATGAAAAAGATTGTTGAGCCGTAATTTTGAATATAGCATTATTTAATTTTTTTGAATGTCATTAACGATTGCCACTTGTGTTGTGTTCCATGCAGACGAACATATTTTTCATTTTTTTCATTCCTCCTAATGCGAGCTGCAGACACACCTCTCATAGTTATTTTTAATTCCACACTTACATTATGTATTTTCGATTAATTTAATTCTTTCCAATCCGTCCACAAAATGCGTGCACTTACATGGTTTCTATTCCTCCGTGTGCAACATAAGTTGGGAAATTTCAATTTTTTCGTCATGGTTAGTTTTAATTCCATACTTACATGCTTTATTTTCGATTATTTTAATTCCTTCTAATCTGTCCCTTTTTTTGTCTATTTCTTCAACAGACATACGTGACACGTATAGCGACACTAGCGCATCTACAAGGCGGTCGCAAACTAAAATGTATCTATGTGTTCGTCCACGTATGTGTGTATATTATTTGAATGTATTGCATGAATTAAAATTAGAAAAAATAAACGAATTAATTCAAAATTATAGAAATTTATGACGAAAAATGTGTAAATACTGTTTCGTGTTTCATTTTTCGGCATAAATTTGTACAATTCTGCATTAATTCTTCAATAAATGAAGAAATACATGACAGATAAAATGTAACTTTTTTCACGACATTTTATTTGTTCGCATTAAAATAGAGAAATGAAATCAGTGATTGGTATTTCTTTTTTCTTGCACCTTTTGGACGAACATCCTGGCGCAGTATATCATTTCTAATTACTTCAAGTATTTTCAGTTTTCACTTCACTGATTTCACTTCAATATAACCTCGAAAAACATTTGAAAACATTTGCATAGCGGTGCGAAAATATTTTAAGAAAATATTACCCCCACTTTTGCCTCTACAGTAGAGCCATCTAACAGGAGGTCGATAACTACAAAAGTATACGCGATCACACGCGCCCATGGGAGTCGACCCTGCCTGAGTAGACGCGTCTCTCAAATGTCAAAAAGAAAAATATTATTTTCCCAGTGAACCGGTCTTTTTGTGCGATTGTTTTAGAATTGTTTTTCCGTGCACGCTCTATTTGAGTTCTTTTTCAAAATACCATTCAAAAATTAACAAGAATCTCTCAAGAATAATGCAGAATCCAAGTCCAATCAAAAGATGAGTATTCCACCATTTTTGCTTCAAATAAACGAAAATAATTCAATTTATATACAATTGTAATGATTTTAAAAAGTATTTCGATGTACTCGAGGGAATTTTTAATTGCATTTAATG
>CAKNWW010047339.1:0-16216 GCA_932074435.1 Andricus kollari
TTGAGAATGGGAACTAGGTAAAGCAGCGTTGTTTGTTTCTCCTGTAAAATTTTATTTTGGGCTTTAGTCCCTCAATTTATTGCCTGTCAAATTTAAAACTTGTTTGGAAAAATTATATACGCGGAATTGTAAAAGCTTGTAGATTTCAAGTATCTTATTTTCAAACCGCACATTGAAAAATTATATATTTTTTAATTTCGTAATTTTAACATGTTGATGAACAAAGGGTACATGGTGGGAACATTCAGTTTGTGGCGGACGATGATCGACTTGGTCAACGAGAAAACTTTATACCCCAAGTAAATTTCAAGATATTTTTGACAAGTTTCTTGTTATTTTCAAGAATTCTATTTCCTAAAATAGAGACCACGTTTTAGCTTATTCTCTCAGTTTCCGTCGTAAGTCGAAGGCACTTTTTTTTAGGAATACGCCACTGGTCGGGCTCTATAGAAAACTTATAAAGACTTGATTTCTAGTATGTTAATTTATATCTCTTTCAAATAAACATGTTTTATCAAGATTTCACTACAAAAACTTTTATTGATAGAGAATCATTTGATGCTACACATGATAGCCATTCCAGTATAGGCTGATCTTATTCAAACTCTGATATGCAATATTCAGCTACACAAGTATATAACTTAGATATACGATTAAGGATAATTTATCGATAAATATTTTTGGTCTAGCTATGATATGTAATCAATCATAATGTTATGCCTAAAAAAGCGAATCCGTATGGTTGCAGCTGAGCGAGCGTGTACCGTCCAATTATTTCTTTCAGTGTAGGAGTCGCACTCACAGAATTATATTATTTATATTAATTATGCACATTAAAAATTACATAACTACATATTTTTATTACACATTATGTTACACTGTAAGCTGAAACAGAAAAAATCGGTTTACAGATGAATCTGGCACAATTCGGCAGGAAGGCGATTTTTCATTCTGGTAAATCGAATTATGAGAATCGGTATTTCATTGTCCATATGAAATAAATTTTAGCAAATTCATTATTCATAATTAATATATTCATTAATCACTTATGGTAATGATGGATACGATTTTAGCATTCTAACAACTATCATATTTTACATACTTGAACTAAAATATATACCTCATGTGAAGTATATGTTGTTTTAGAAATAACGATAATAATTTTAAGAAATATCGTTCCTGATGGCAAGGCAAGAAATTGAGTGAAAACAAGTTTTAAAAAGTGTTTTTTCTAGAAAATTAAGTTTTTGTTAGAATTTGATTGGTACTTTGGTGCTGGATAAAATGTGGAGTAGTTCTATTATTTTACTGTATTTTAAAATTTTTAGGAAGAGGAATATTATCAGGAAAAGGTTACGAAGAAGAAAAAGGGAATAAAAATGTGTTCGAAGACCATTTCTAAATAAAAAGTTTATTTCTTAAATGTAGTAATGAACTACTAGCTCTTTTTTCATTCATTGCGATAATTAAGCAAGATGAACAATACCCAGTATTTTTTCAACTATTTTGAAATTTGTCATCTATTTCACCTATTTTGCACATTTGTCACCTTTTTCACCTATTTTGGAAATTTTCAAACTTTTTTATCTTTTTTTTGCAATTGACAAAGTCAAATTTTATTTACAATTTTAATTTCCAAAACCTTGTGAGATCTTATCCATTTTAATTCAGTTTGAATGACGAATTATGTTGTTTTTTAAAGAAAATGAGACGACACGAATTTTACCTATTTAATGAACAATTTTGTTGGCAAAGTTATGAATATTTCAATTTTATAAAGGATGACCCAAACTATCAAAAAGGGTTGTCGATATTTAAAGTGGTCCATTATTTAAACTAACACAATAATTTACTTTTCCCGCTTTGTATCTGCTAGAACTTTTAGTTTTCTTTTTAAATCCGGTGGAAAATTCTTTAAAAAACTTCAGAATTAACCAAATGTTCGCGATTTTGCTGAAAATGTAAAAAAAAATTATTCAAAAATATTACAAGTTTTCTATTCTAAAAATAAGTCTCTTGACACGCTCTTATAACGCGTTATGTTCCAAATTTTTACTAAATAATAAATAAAACTAGTAAAAATACTATTTTTTCAATAATGAACTGTAATGCTGTTGTACAACAATTTTAATTAAATTTTTTCTCTGAAAGTCTATTTACGATGATAATCAAAACACATTCTTAACTTATACTCAATTTGTCGTAAATTTTTTTTCATTGTTCTTTCGCAAAAATATCTTATTAACCATAGAATGACGTAATAAAATCGTATTATTTTGTTAAAATACAATTTTAACCCCTATTTTTCACATTTGAGTACAAAATTTTTTATATAGGCGAGATCACAGAGAAAAGCCACGACTTTTTGACATTAATCTACGTCATTAGCTTTAAAAGTTAAAATAGGGGAAACCACCCTACAGTAGATAATGATTTACAGAAGATAATCTTAATTAACTGGAAAAATGATTAAAAATGTTCATTACTTTTGTTAGTACCACGTTTCAGCAAGGATGCTATATTTTCTGACGACGTTTCATTGAAATTTTACAATTAATTATTGTGTGATTGCAAAAAATTATTTTTAACCTGAAAAAAAAAACTTCACCTCTTCTTTATTCATACTTTTTAACTTAATTAAACATTTTTATGTCATGTTTATACATTAGAATCAAAGCTCGAAGTTTAATGAACAATATTTATTGATAGAAAGCTTTCTTTCATTAATATTTGTAAATATTTGAGGACTTTTTATTAGACATTACATTTTCCAACAGTAGATAACCAACAGTTGATAATCGAAAAATTACGAAAAATGTCGCTGTCAAAATTGACAGCTCTGCGACTTTCTCGCAGTTGTTTTAAGTTAAAGGTTGTGTTTGGTTTGTTTATTTTAATTAGTGAAGTTTTTAAATTCAAGTTACTGTATAAAATAAACTAAGAAAATAGTGTCAATTATCAGTTATTATAAAGCACATGAATTGTAGTTGTGTTTTAAGGAGTCTTTCGGAAAAGATATCTTTTTTATGATTAAGGTATGTAAGAATTCTGCACTTTTCTGTCATCGCAAGTCAGGTTAAATGGTATGAAGATTAAACATCTCGTACCAATCGTACCAATCTCACAGAATATTAGAGATAAGAAAAATGTCAAAATTTTCAACTTTTGTGATTTTTGCAAAATAATCCTAGTTTCAGCTATTATTTACTCAATATGCTGATTTTAATTGTAAGTATGCTAATAATTAATTATAATTATTGAGAATTGAGTATTCTGTTTTGCCCAGAAGCAATACCAGAAACGATTATCTATTGATGGAGAAAGGTGTCAAAATCGTACCCTTGACCAGGTCTAATAAAAATGTTTAATACACCTATTTGATTAATTTCGTGATATTTTTTTCTATAAGAATACTCAATTGAATATGTAAGCTTTATTTAACAACGATAATCTTTCTTTATTTCTGGAAACTCATAACTTTATCAAAACGGAACTTCTGAAAGACGTGACTTCTGCCGAATTTAGATATAAAACTGAAAGTTCTAATTTTTTTAGTAACCTGACAAAATACGTGTTGCTTCATTTCCTTCAAAACGATTCAGTGGGATTTTTCGGATTTGATAAATATATTATTTATATAGTGTGATGTATTCAATAGATAATAGTATGTTAATAATCATTGATTTCCTTGTTCATTTAACTTGTACAAATTTTTGTTGTCACCTATTTTCTAAAAATGTACCTTTTCGCCTTTTTTAAGGAGAATAGATACTGTGATACTGAATACCTCTCACTTTCAACAAAATCGAGTTGCACGTTGCAGAGGTATGAGTTTAGGCAATAAAAAAAGAAAAAGAAAGTGTAAGACAAATACTAACGGAGAGTCGGTTATTAATTTTTTACCTAAACACCCCATTTTCGGCAAAAATGTTGGTTATGTATTTTTGTGCTGCAACTCTTCATATTATATCCTGTTATCTTTCAGAGCGGTCCTCATTTATTGTTGTGGGAGTAAAGTGCGGTTTTCAAAAGATAATTTTGGAAATGTTAGCACAAAAGTGATGACTGAGAAATGTCATACCGAACCAACTGATTGACGACAACATGTACGGCCAGATGACTAGTGGTACTGAGTAACCAGTGAACCTCACTGATCAAACCAGTGACGGGATTCCGCTAAGTGTACCAGTGAAATCTCAGTGAGATTTCACTCGTTCAATTTAAGAGAGTTCATTGAACGGGGTTATACTTGCTTTTAAAACTCGAATAAACAAGTTATTTTATATAATACAAGCATAAACACGTAATAATTTTGGACGGCATAGATATACATGGCCATTACATACCTATACCTTGAAAACCGGCACTTCAGGTTGGCTCCACAGGCATGAAAAACACGACCATACCTATGCATTTTTTTATATAAAAGATCATATCAACTCTTTGAGTACAAACCTATTTTTTCGAACATCTCTTACACTCTGGGTCAATCTGCCCCTGTTCATTTTTTTTTTCGTCTATAACTTCAAAAAATTTTTGTTGGTCAAATTGACCCAATATGTACTCGAAGGGTTAATCATGGGGGAGAGGGACTTTATTGACGAGTTTACACTTTCAGTACTCGTCTTCGGCTCGCACACTTGCCTGCGGCTCGTGCTTGCTCGCATGCGACTCGTACTGTAAACAAAGCACTTGTCAATACAGACCCTCTTCTCCCCCTTCGTGTATGATATACTATTATCTCAAATTGAAACGCATTTAATCGCTTTCCCTAATTATCAAGGTTTTGCTTGATAACGCCTATTATCAGGTAGATATAAGGTGATTTCACTGTTCATCATGTTTGAATTATGATCTGTAATCGAAAGAATTTTTTCTCTGTAACGCAGTTTGTGAAGCATAACTTGAATATTACATTTAGAATTTTAAATAATATAATTTTGAATTTCAAAACATGTAAAACCTGAGGTTTTAATTTGGGGCATTCAAATTTTGCAAAATGCTGAGCAATGGCAAAAGTGAATTTTCAATCATACTGCAGGATTAATTAACTTTAACTAATGATAAATTATTTCCTTGATAAGAATTGAGCAAGAAAGCAAATATTTATCATTCAGTGTGAAGACAAAACCATTTCCCGTTTACAGTAAAAAAAAATACTTGAAATTTGTTGATCTTGAACTTTTTGCTGACTGTAAGTTCATCTCTGAATTTAAGGTTTATACATTATTATATTTATGAACAAAATGCAAATCTCTAGGTGAAATAGTTTCCCCAGAAGGTCAACAATAATTACATTTGAAAATGAGCACTGTAATGATTTTCTCACCCATTTGTTTGGGTAATAAAACTGTATTCCGTAAATGATTTTGCTTTTATGTAACACCATGCAAGCCATAAAATTGATCTTTTACACTCATTTTGTTCATAGATTCCGGAGCTCTGCTCAAAGAAAAAAGATAATTGAGAATTATGCTACAGAAAACCTTGAAGGTAACAGTTACCATGGAACATAAAGTGGAAAAATGACCTTTCCATACCGATAAAAATCATTTTTTTAAATACTTTTTTGACCATTTGAAAAAAATTATTTTCAGAAATAATAGAGAAACAAGTTATTATAGAAAAAATACAATATGTAAATGATGTAAAGATCTAATGATCTTTGATACTGTTAGTCTAACATTTTTGTTATATTGAAATTTCTTATTTGGAATCTACATTGTATTTCTAAAGTCTATTTAATGTGTCTTACATCATTCAAGATCTAAAGGACTCGCATGATCTTGCATGATGCATGATTCGAATGAAGGACTCGACCTCTAATACTGACTTAATCATTTCTCCGCAATTTGAAATTAAACAATATAAAATTAAGATATTGAGTGCATACGGGGAAATAAATTTTCCTTGTTGCAAACTGTTACATATGTATTGTTTTTCTTTTTTATCACCTGCCACAAACAGGTTTGCCGTCACGTTTCTTCCATGCTAAGAAGTTCTAGCCATAAATAGTTTTTAAGACCAGATAAGAAAGATGTAAAAACATTTCTTCATGATAAGGATATAAAGAACAGTTTAAATATTTTCGAAAAAAAACGTTGAGATGTATAGTTTTGAGAAAAATACTTTCGAACGAAGGATTTGATATTAGGGAATTTGATTACAATATTGGAATCAGAAATAATTTTAACCAATAAGATTTTTCTAATAGTTATTTCTTGTAAGAGAATTTTGTTTATGTGATTATGATTTGAATATAATTTTATATAAGATCCGTTATATTGTAGAGACAAATTGCTCTCAGAAATATAGGAGTAGTTTAATAGTCAATGAACGGATGTCTACATTCTGTATAATCAGTTACGTACAATTTCCAGAGGTCAACACTATACTTGTCCAAGTGGTTCGCTATAGAAACGCCATATACGTAGTAGTATTTTTATATTGAAACCAGAAAAGAAATCACCACATGGTTTTGAAATCAGGATTTAAAAGTCAGGATTAATGAGGATTTCTTTTTGTCTTCTTTGTTGTATTCTTCCTTTATTGTATATTAAGAGGGAGGGGGGAGGCGATTTGGATAATCTTACGTGAATTTTTTTTTACTATTTTTACTATAGCTACTGTATACATTTCTTCAACCTAAGAAATACTTTATGACTTTGGAATTACTTTGCAATCATTTTCCAGCCGCAGTCACTTGAAATTAGATAATTTAATGATAATCTTAAATAGGCAGTGTCTAGGTGTGCCGAAAGAACCCGGTTAATTTTATCGAAATTTCGATACAAATAGCCACGGCCAAATATATCTAAAGTATTACAATTTTTATATCAAAATGTACCTTTTCTTGTTTCCGGACTTTAACGCATATAATTATTATTTTTTTCTTATTAAATTATTTCCAGTTAAAAATTTGTATTTTTCCATATTGTTTTATTTTAAAGTTAGTCAAAAACATTTATATTAAAAATTGTTCAAACTGTCACGAATCGAATTTCAAAACTGCTCAATTTTGGAGATTAATTCATTCGAACCGAAGCGAAATTGAAATTTGTTTATGTTGTTTAATTTTAAATTAGAATTAGAATTGTTTTCATGTTTGAATAGTTTCAATCAATTTCAGATTTTGTATTTGTGAACTCTAGAATTTCAAGTCATTTTATTTGGAAGATTTCCAGTATATAAGTTACGTAATTTTTTTCGTTTATATTTAAAATTATTTAATATCAATGTTCATATTTTCAAAATAAAATTTGAAAGCTTTTTAAAAATAAATAATAAAATCAATAAAATAAAAAAGCAAATGAAATAAAAAATCAAGCTACGGATAGTTCTGTTTCTAGTCAGGCTTTCATTATATATACCATTAAGCCATGATATACTTGAATATATAAATATAACAGACGAAAAAATGCATTTCATAAATGCAGAACTTTAAAATTAAAAAAATACGTTAAATTATTACAGAAAAAGTCCAATAATGAACTAAATTAATAACCTATCAATCATTTATATTCTTAAAAATTACAGTTCAAAACAAAAATTTGTATTAGTCCAGGGGTTAAAAAAAAACAAAAATACAAAACTCATATCAGTTATTTTTAAATTAAAAAAAGAGACTTTGTCCTTTAATTGATAAAAATCTAACATTTATAATGATTTAAACAAAAACCTACCAGATTTTCGATTGTTTGACCTTTTAAAAAACAGTTATGTCGGGGACATCTCAATAGGCTTGCAAAAGTATAAGTAGACACTGAACTAAGAATAGTAGAACTAGAAAAAAGTTTTCTTTAAATTTCTATACAATTTAAAATGGAGAATTGGAATTTGAAAGTTAAATATAAAACTCAACTTTCAAATTGGCAATATGCCAATTCTGAAGCATTCAATCTTAAAATGGTCTGAAATGGGTATATGTTATTGACCCTAAAGATATTCCTGATCATAATCTGGAATAAAAACATTGTATATACTTCCGGAAAAAAATATCTCTGGGATTTTCTGGTTCTTTTTTAGTAGCTGTATTGTAGTGCTCTATCTTTACAATCAATGAGCAAAAAGTCTAAAGTACACATCATTTAGATTTATCAAAGACAAATGAGGTTCTGATAAGTATATAATCTTCTATATCATTTATAAAAAAGTGATACAAAGCTTTAATTGAGAAGCTAAAATATAATTAGAAAAAGAACAAAACCAAAAAAAGTAAATAGGTAATGTTATAGTAAAAAAAGTAGACAGTTGGCAAATGAATAACATGTTTATGATGTTGAGCATTCTTACAGTTTATAAAAGTTCAATGATCAAAATTGTTTTCTTTATCTGTGAAAATATAACCCTGCCGTCCAATATATAGTAATCTGACATCCTTTTTCCGGAGATAGTTTCGAAAAGTCTTCTCAGATAACAAATCTGTATTTTTTGTACTATATAATAATAGTAACACTGCAGCCTAATAAATGAAAATTGGAAGAGGAGTCTGTTCCTTGTAGCTTTTCTCATATCTTCCAATCATTTTTAATTGTCCTAAAAGAATTCTATGATTTTTACAAATGTTTTATTTTTCTATTTCATAATTATAAAAAGTACTCGTATTACTTGACTTAATTTTTTTAAGCTTAATTTTTCGATAAGTTCAGGTTCGAATGCATCAGAACATCAAGAGTCAGTCACATGCAATTATTTTCGTTTGACCATGACCTATGAACGTAAAAGCAGAATTTGAGCACGAGGTAAGGGAAAATAGAATCTATCGATAGAATAAACAAATAAATAAAGTCTTTTTCCAGAAATCTGATTAAAATGACATTTTATATGCATTCCAAGGCTGATTTACTGCACTTGAAACCTTAATTATTTTATTCAGCACAACCAGTAAAACAGCACTATTAATAAAATTAAAAGTTATATTACTTAAATCACCATTGACACCAATTGACAACATGTGATTGGCATATTGGTTCTTTCTAATATGAGGTAAAATGAATGAAATTATATTTGATTTGTAAGCATTAAATAAAGAACGCTTTAAAAAATGAAAATGACTACAAATGACATTTTTATTTTTGTCTATTACCATATTGCAAACATTTTTTTATACAATAAATGAAAGCCACCTGGATAATGTGTGATGCTTTGATGATCGCAAAAAATGTTAACTTCTCATTATCATGATATCGAGATGACGATATTCATAAAAATAACCAAACAATTCGAAAGCAGTGAGAAATATTACCTTCTGCACATGTTCACCTTCTTCCTCCATTATGCTAATTATTCCAAGAATATTATTGGTTTAAGTCACATGTATCACAAAATTCCGCGGAACTCTCGAATAATATGGCACTAAAATTCAAGGTAAATCTAAAACAAACATTTTTGGACAATCGAGAATGTAAATCGAAATTTTGGGGTTTTAAATATAGTTTAAATGAGCGTCGCGGTTTTTTGTTTTAAATTGTTATGACATCTGTTACGTATTTGGAATCTGCAAACCGCGACACTGTTCGCTCAACTGCTGCTATTGTACTGTGACAGTGTTCGTATTTGGAATGATGTGAAAGTATCTGAGCGTGAACCATGAAGCGTCACGTACATCATTCAAGTTGAAGGAGGGATAAATAATTTAAACGCAATGTGCCCAGATTCCTAATAAGATATTGCTGAACATCATTAACTATCTTCACATCCAAAGAATTCCTCAAAGGTTCGAAAAAACCTGTTTAAGATACACTGCTCTTATTATATATAATTTTCCAAATTACGTCGTTTCTAAGAAGTCAATCTTCGGGCGAGAGCAAGAATATTGGGGTTGGGCAAAGTGGTCAATTGACATTTGACCGCTTTTATGTCTCAAAAGCTTCAAGAATTATATTAGAGTTCCTTCACTTTTTTATTGATAGTAACGCAAAAATATTTTTAAACAGTTTGTCGAATTCATATATGGGTGAAAATCAAAAAGTTTGAATTATTCAATTTTAAAATTTTGTTGTCAAAAGTATTTCAGAACAACATTATTATTGTCTTGGAAGGCGGATTCATTCAAGTCCCGTAGCACTGCAGTTAAAACCTCTTGTACTTTGCCTTTATATTTTTAAAACCCCGGTGAAACAGAGGTCTATACACGGGTCATCCTCGTTGCTGAAGTCTGGCAGACAAAACTTTACTTCACTGGGTATGGGCCAGTGAAAAGTTTTCTTTACTAAGGTGGAATTAGAATCACTGCATGAGTTTAATTACAACCAGAGATAACCCGCAGCTGCATCCGACATTATTAGAAGTACTCGAATTTGCCTGGACAGTTGACTAGGGGAGAGGAAAACTGTAAAAAAAAACCACCTACCGAGTTCAGCCAGCTTTACGACAGTACGTCGCAGATGGTCACCCATCCGAATACTACCCGCGATGGAAGTGGCTTGACATCTAGACTTTTCTCGAGTCGCGATTCACCTCGCAGCTAGTTTCGTCGGTTTTTAGAACAACATTAAACCTTCTTTACATTCTCATCCTAATGAGAAGGTAGTAGTTTTATGTAAAATTTTACTTTGTCGATTTTCATAAAATCTCCACGTTTTGAGACTCCTTGAGCCAAAAAAGATTATTTTTACAGTAGTCTGCAATCTGCAGGCACGATAACTTTCAAAAGTTGTCCATCGAACATGCTTTTTGAAAAAATTAAAAATGCCATTTTCCAGCAAAACTATACGAGATATGAAAAAAATGTTGAGGAGAAAAATTGTTCAAGATCTACAAATGTACTTCGTACCATTTTTTGGTAAGACAAATACTATTTGTTTAATCATGATAACGCTTTTTAATCAATTAAAAAATTATTCATCTCAAAAATATCTGCAAATTTACTTGGGACCATTTTCAACTCAAGTGGGAACCAAGTGTTTCTAGAAAACAAATTGTTACTTTTAAAAAGACCTACAAAATCACACTTTTTACAGGAAATTTTTATCGAATAAAATGTTATAAAATAATTTAGTAAATTAAAATTAACGTGTGGCAGTACCGAACAAGCTAGCCAACATTTTTTTGAAAATGTGTTTATGGGATGAAAAATTCTTTAACAATCAAATACACGTTGTGATAAAAATATTTGTTCGAATTCTCATTTTTTAAATACAGTAAAAAAAATGTAATTTAAATTTTAGTTACAATTTTAGAGTAGTAATTTAGCGTAGTAATAATTTTTTTCTTTCGCCTTCACAATATTTTTTGAAAATATTATCGTTTATTGAAAAAATGTCATCTTTGTATAGTCCTTTCAACGAATAATCGTCTATGTTTCAGTGCGATATCGTCACACTAAATTTTGATTTTCTCAGAATGATTGAAATGTATTTTTGTTTTTATTTACAATATAATTACATAATAAAACAAGTAACTTTGAGTTTATTGAAAATCATTTTTCAATAAAAAAAATAATGAGCATATCGGTTATTTTCCTTCTTACAACTAACTTGACTCAATGAAAATAAATGTCATGTTACTGAATGACAAGGTTGCTCAAAGATCTTTTACTATTTTAAATTATGTTTTTACGTCGGAAGAACTTTGCAAGTAAGAATTACATGCTTATTAATATTTTCTTCATAAACTCACCTCCAAAATATAGTTCTTCTAATAATTATAACCCTGAAACAATAATTGGAAAAGAAAAAAAGCTATATTTTTTAATCCTGCAAATTAATTCTGAAAAAGATGTGTATTCAACAATTAAATCTCAGGTTTAAGAACAAAATATATAAAGCCATTTTGAAAAAAGATAATCAGGGACACGTTAGCGGATGACATATACTCATATTTATTCGTTTTTTTTTATACTGAGTGAACTAAAAATAACTGGGATAAAGGTTATTGTGGGAAAAATAGGCATAATAAAGCCCTGTTAAAAAAAGTTATTTCTTCACACACAAGCGTATAATATTCTAGAGACATGATATTTTCAACTTTTTAATTATTAACCATATCCCATTTTTGTCTATAGAGAGCAAAATTGAAAGGTCGCAGTATAGAACTAGATAACCAACATTTTGATCGAAAATTGATTCTTTGCATGAAAACTCTTAAAAAATAAAATATACATTGTGGCAAAAGAATTTCTCCGATATATCATTTTCTGATTGCAATAATTTAAAAGTCAACATTTTAATTACAATTTAAACGTATTAATAATTTTTTTCAGCCTTTTAGCATTGATATTTCTTGAAATTATTATCATTTAATGGCAAAAAAAATATTTTCTAATTTTTATCAGATAATTAGCAAAAAATGTCTGTCATACTTCAAAATTTGTTTTTTAATTGCTGTCCAAAGCCGATTTTGAAAACCTGTCAATTTTATTCTCAAAATTCTCGGTCGATTTATTCAAAATTGGCTAACTTTTTAAAATTAAACTTCGTTTGCCCTTATTCAAAAACTTAATATCTGGGAAGCATGGTTTTATTTTTAAAATAATAATTGGATTTTTTGTTGCAATCCGCAGCCAAGCCTGCTTCAAGTTTTTATTAATAACACTTCGGCTCAGGAGTGGACTTTTGTGTTATCTTTAAATATTGATTTCGATTTTACAGAATATCTTCTCGCTCTTTTGAAAAATTCTTATTTTTTTGGTTACCTAGTTCTGTACTGCAACCCTTCAATTGTACAATACAATTATTCGGGTTGTATCACACTGGATAAACATAGACTATACTATTATAAAACAATAAGATACAACTAACCGATTCTGTATAAACTGTATACTCGATAAACCAGTTATTAGTAGTAATTATTTATTATTAGTTATATATAATTTGTTCTGATTCCTTGAGCTGGATCGGAGAGAATTATTTAAAAACACCTTATCCAAAATCGTGAAAGGAGCCTACTTAAAATGCAGGCGTTATTTCAAATCGTTTTAAATTTCTGTAAAATTTGGGATTTTCAAATGAATTTATAAGAAAATTAGTTTAAAAATTTATTTTTTGTTTCATTTTTCAAATAAGATCGACCTACTTTTTCCAACAATAAAATAGAAAATTTGTATCAAAATTGTTTATTGTAATTATTACAATTGATGTGGGTTAGAAGATAAAAGCCATTTAGTGTAATTACCAATCTCCGACAATTGTATGTGAATCGGTGCCATCGCATTGGAATATTGAGTATACCATGCTTCAAAAAGTGACGAATTTAGCAATGAAATGAGCTCCCTTTTATTTTTCTAGATAAAATAAGAGTTCGAAATTTAAACCTCCAAATTTTAATACGATTTGTAATTGGGTTCAACAATCCTATCATCAAAATAAATAAATAATTCGAACGATTTTCAATCTGCAGACATGGAAAATAAGTAAAATAAATTCAATAAATAAAATAATTTAATTTAAAAACCCTGGGAACCCAATTACAACGGGAGGGACAAGATGAAAAAGTGAGCTATGAATTTACATTTAATTATCTGGTGAAAACTTATTTGAGATAGTTATTATAAATAAACTAAACAAACCGTCTTTTACTTTTTTTAGAAGCTATAAGTAAAAGGCTTTAAAATTAAATTAAAAAACGTTATGATATGTAAAACCTCTTTCTGAAAATATTACAAGGTGAGCATGTATTTATTATTCTTTATCATTCACTTATTATGCGGGAGATAAATCTCGAATTCGTTTTATTAAAGTATTTTTCGTTCAATGAATATTTAGTTCTATTATTAATATTATCAAAAATAACTCGCATGACATAAATACAGTGAAGTTTATGAAATCGTAGTTTACTGGTAATCGAATTATTATTTAAAATTATTAAGAATATTTAAATTTATTTTTAAAAATTTAAATATGGCTTACTTTGCATTTTATCTTTGGTTCCTAGATAAGATAGGGAAAATACAGAAAAGTCCAATTTTTAATGTTCTTATATAATAATAAGAAGTCTAAAAATTAATATTATATTCGTGATTCGATTCAAATATATTGTGAACATGTCATAAAAAATGCAGGGACCACTGGGAGCAACTGTCATCTATGAAAATGACACCGGCTCCCAGGAGAAGCAAGGTAAATCACACCTATGTATTATTATAACACTAAGCCTTTCGGGGCAAGCTTGACTCACTCGGTGAGGAAGGGAGAAATGTGGGGGAGGGGGTATAGTTTTTTAGATTGATCTAGAATTCCCGTGTTATTTATTTAAATAACACGTTCGTTCCGCAACACTCCTCCGACCCAGGTTGCTCATTAATCTCTCTAGCGATCACCCCAAGTGAAGAGCCTCACAAAGTCATCATGTGAAGCTCGAGGTGAAGCTCTCCACTCGGGCCCATGAGTATCCAAGGTCTTTCGTTTCAGGCGTCATTCACTCCACTGACACTCTTTTTATAAACTATTTGTCGCCATACTTTCCTATCCTGGCATACCTCTCTAATGTACATATATATTTATATATATTTGTTAATTAAACCGTAAATTTATTTTACTATGCACTAATACATGTTCTTAATAAAAAATATCTTCACACTCTATTACGCAACTATTATTGAATGTTTGTTAAAAGATTCCTACCATTTTTTTAAATTGTTCATGTTGCAATTACCATAATACGAAATTGATTCAAATATTTAAATTGTACTTTTTATTTTGATTTATACCCAGAATAATTTCGCTATCTAGAACTTTCACTGTCCGAAGTCAAATTATGTAATTTTGTGTCAAGGAGAAACCGTAATTCAATTCCGTATACAAATTCAAGCTATTGAGGAAAAGTGGTCCTGAAATTGAAAAATGGATTTCACTTATAGTATGCCTATATAATATTTAATATGCGACTAAAACTAAATCTTTGATTTTTCCTATCAGTTGTTTTATCTTTTAGTGCAAACAGATATATCGTAGAAATCATTTCATTTCGATAAATACTTATTAAAGTGAGGTATGTACCACAAGATTATATGCTGCTTATCTAATCGTAATTTAATATTGATTTTATTGGTAAATTCTTTTACAAATTGAGATTTTCCTCGATCCTTGTTTTTTAGCGAAGGTATGAATTTATATCAACTAAAAAATAAATAGATAAACGATATTATTTTATATTTTTAAATAATAAGAAGGTATTGTTCTAAATATCAACAATAGCTTGAAAATTTACCAAGAAATAATTGTTTTATGAATCTGAAATTGAGGAAGTAGATATTGAAGAAGTCGAGGATGTACATGAATATTCCTGAGTCAATCTTTTGTTGTTTGTAACTTTTATTAAAGGACAAGCTTCTTGTTCTCGATTCAGAAAAACTGAAAATAGTTCAACACTCGAATCTGCCTCCATTAGGACAAACTTATATCTTCTTACCATAGCACCAAATATCAGCATTGTCAGTAAAATTAATCCAGCAAATAAAAAAAATTCGTTGGCCTAAAAATTTGTATGTGATTATTATAATTTGTATTAATATAGATTCATGAATTATAAAGCCATAAAGATACTTGTAAACTTAATATAATTTAAGTATTTTGTGTACAATTAATACTTTGTAGTAATTACTGACACAAATAGTAATTTTTGTGAAAAGTAATAAGAATGAATAAATACTTGGCTTTTGTAAAGACGAGCTTGAATCACAATTATTACCAAAAAATTACCCATAGCCACACTGACATACCAAGCAGCGATTGTGACAGTTTTCATGCTATTCGGTGCCTGATGAAAAAATGTAATAAGTGTGTGAGAACAATTTTAAAATGTAATACGAAACTCATAAAATTATTTATTTTTTTTTACTTCATGTATAATATTATAAATAATACAGAAGGATTACCTGGGTGAATGAAAATTCTAATCCAGAAATGGCAAACATAACTTCTGCAATTGAAATCAATAGATATTGTGGTAAAAGCCACAGCATGTGAATTTCATTTGGTGGTGTCATCGTAAATAATTTATGAAACTGGAATACCAATTCAATTTTATTTATTATAACTCACTTAAGGCCACCGGTATACCACTGCTCACCCGAATCCTACCTTATCGACACATTTTCGCAATAACTTGCGTCCACACGAAATGAGATATCGAGTTGAAAATTTGGGAGATTAAATAAAAGACACTGAGGAACGTTTGCATGGTCCTAAATTTGTATAAGTATAAAAATAGATTTTATTTTATTTCCCACATTTTCTTTTTCAATTAAGATTGAAAAGAAATCCATTTTTTCTTGAAT
>CAKNWW010047381.1:0-11229 GCA_932074435.1 Andricus kollari
AGCAGGCTTCACTCTGCTGGAACCGAAAATTTGACAACTTTCTTCGCAATTTCAAATTTCAGCAATGTCAAGCTGATAAATGTGTCTACGTTGCTGAAATCGAGAAGAAGGCGGTGATTCTCGTTTTCTACGTGGACGATGGTCTCATATTTGCAGAGGATGATAATGCCCTATCAAAAGTTATCAATGAGTTTAAGCGTGTTTTTGAGGTGACTGTCAGCGAACCTGGATACTATCTAGGAATGGAGATTAAAAAGGACTCAAAGGATGGATCAATTTTTATTCATGGAACCAGTTACATCAATTCTCTACTCAAGAGATTTAATTTGAAAAACGCGAACACCAACAGCATACCAGCTGATCCACATGTGGTGTTGACAAGTGCTAATGAAGAAAGGGATGTCTCTTTTCAAAGTAAAGTACCGTACAGACAAGCAATCGGTTCATTGATGTTCGCAGCCGGCACAGCAAGACCGGACATCATGTTTGCTGTCAATCTGTTAAGCAGATTGCAGACGAATCTTAATAATAGTCATTGTAATGCTGCAAAACGTAACCAGACGCTCAACGAATAGATATGTTTTCCTGATGTGTGGAGGTCCAATAACTTGGACATGTCAACGACAGAAATCTGTCTCTCTGTCGACAACTGAAGCTGAGTACGTGGCTGCATTCAACACAACAAGAGAAGTAGTGTGGTTGAGACATCTGCTCTCAAAGTTAAGTGAAAATCAAATCAGTGCGACGACCTTGTGTGTTGATAATCAAAGTGCCATCAAGTTGATTAAAAATCCAGTTTTTCACAAGCGTTCAAACACATTGATGTTTCTTATCACTTTGTAAGAGAAAAGTATGAGATGAATGTTATAGACATTAAGTATGTTCCTACAACAGAGCAATTAGCTGATGTGTTAACAAATGCTCTACCTAAAGTCTCTTTTCAAAAGATTCGTTCTTTGTTAGGAATGACAAATCACTTTAAATTTTATTTTGATTACGAATTATGTTGTGTCAGTTTATTGTTTCATTTTTGGAAATAGGCGCAGAATTAGTGGGAGTATTGAGAATAATTTGTGTGCCTATTTAATATAACTAGTGCTACCTAAAATATACTTCCCTGATCTAAGGGATACTGAGATACCTTAACTGGCAACAGCCCTGACCTTGTCTCAGTTCTTGCTCTGCGCTGAAGCATGTGCGCGGTTATTTAATTCTCGCTCGTTCTGCTATGTGCATTTATACTTGTTCAGATTCTCTTGCTTTCCAATAAATACTAATTATTGAAGTCAAACCCTTTTATTTAATAAGGGCCATCATGGTTAGTCAAACCCAAATTTCAATGGCCTCAACTTGCTCTAAAATTTAAGGGAAATCCTTTATAACATAAAAGGAATACTTGCCTGGTTACTTCTGTCAAAGAACCAGAATTTTTTCAGAAATTTTCCTTATTTTCTGCTTTGAAGTTTTTTGTAGCTTGTTGCTTTCGTTTCAAAAACTTCAAAGACGAGAAAATAACAGGCCCGTTGACAATAAAAAAAAGAAAGGGTGCCGAAATACGTCTTAAGATGAAAATTTAGCAAAATACGTCTGCAGATGTAATACGTTTGTCACAAGAAGGTAAAGAAATAGACAAAACAAGCAACGTCTTGAATTTACATCCTCTCATTGATAAGGGAAAAATCCTAAGAGTGAAGGGGAAGATTAAAAAATTAATATTTCGCGAACATTCTGTATATCATTCTGGTATCCAAAATACACTCTACGCAATTCGACAAAATTTTTGGATAACTGATGGGCGTAATCTTCTTCGGAAAATTATTAGCAAGTGTGTCCGTTGTTACCGCGTTAATCCGTCTACTGTCAAATACAAAATGGGTGATTTTCCTAAGGTAAGAACAACGAAAACGCGACCTTTCTTGAATTCAATTCAATTCAATTCAAATTAACATCAATGAAAATGTCACAATATCCTCGGAGATAGCAGAATTGAATGGCATTTTATTCCTTCTCTTTCTGCACATTTCGGCGGCATATGGGAATCGGTAGTAAAATCCTTTTATGCAAAACCCGACGGTTTTTGTATCATTCTCTGCCTGTTTGGGGGACGCGAAGTTCTCGTTTGTCGTAGGGGGTATTTTGCCGGCCGGCCGCCGGAAAAGTATACTTTTACGGAGTGCGCGCATACGCTTTTGGTCTAACAGCGACACTCTCCTGTCTCTCTCCTTTGACGCATGCGCGGTACACATGACTGATATTTGTAGACTGTACAATACAGTTGTACAGACTACGGCGAATGCCGGTCGGCAACACGCAGCAACACGTGAGTCAGATTGCACGAAAGCCCGCGAGTCTTTTGTCAACAGATAACAACGACAAAAAAAGACAAATTTTCCACAAAGTATATACATTTTTAAGCAAATACACTCAGTTTTAAATAAGATATATCAATTTTCAACCAAATAGTTGAATTTTCATCCAAAAAAGATACATTTTCAACCAAGAATGAAATAGTTAAAATTTTAATTTTAAACAAATTAATTTTAGAACAAAAAGAATTTTCAACAAAATAGTTAATTTCAACCAAAGTGATGAATTTTCTACTTAAATTATAAATCTTATAGTGGAATAATTTAATTGCAAACTAAAAAAATAAATTTTCAATTAAAATGATGAATCTATAACTGCAGTAGTTGAATATTCAATCAAAAGGATGGATTTTCAATCAAGAAGATTAATTTTCGATCAAAAAAGACGAATTTCCAACAAAATACATGAATTTTGAAGTTAAAACGATAAATTTTCAACCAAAAATTGTATAATTAAATTCCCAGTTTAGAAAAATTTGAACCGAAGAGATGAATTTTCAACTCAAATTAAGGAATATAACTTGCAAGAAGAAGCTGAAAATGATTGTTGTATTTATGATCAAAGATTGTATTTTTCCTTACGGGGGGCTTCGCCCCCGGGCCCTCCACGGGGGGCGTGACACGATGAAAGAGAAAAAATCATTTTAGGCAGGGACAATTGACGCATTCTGCCCCACATATTACTTTTACTCTTAGTGTGAGTTTCGACACTGAATGGCAGAAAACAGTATGAAAGCTAAATTCTACAACGTTGTGCCCATTGTAAAGTTTGATCTACTTAACAAGCGCTTTCATTTGGTACCAGTCTCATTAGTGGGGGCGTGGGGCCACATTCCCATGTAATCTCGGTACCCTCCTTTTAGGAACAAATAGGTCCCTGGTAAACACAATATTAAGGAGGAAACAGTAGTTCTCCTGAAGGATGACTATCTACCTCCGATGCAATGGTCCCTTGGACGAGTTATTAAAACTCATCCTGGCGAAGATGGAATGGTTAGAGCTGTCACTGTTAAGACTGCAACCGGTAAATTGATGCAAAGTGTAAAAAAAAACTGTCTCCGTTACCTATCGACGAAAATGATGTCAGTAGATGAAATGAAATCGTTGAATTTGCTTATCGTAATCCTCTGAACAGGGGGAGTATGTTAAGGCTCTAAATCTAAATTCGAAAACTTTCTCGCCTGTTAGCTCAATTTTCGACTCTCTTATAGCTTTCAGAATGGTCCAGAGGTTTGGGATAACATCAAAACATCTGCCTAAGCTTTTTAATCCTTTTATTACTTCTTCGGAACTATTTGAGAGAAATTATCTTTAGAATTTTAGCATAGAACAAGGTAAACACAACCATAAATTGTGAGTCTTCGGCTATGCCGCACCTAAGTAAATCTGGCATCAGAATGTCATCTGTTTAGAGTCGTCGCTTTACCTGACCTACTTTAAACACCTTGTCTCTATTCCCTTCTATAAGACGATCCTGAACCTACGTACCTCAACCTGGCGAAAGTAATGAGGAGTCAGACATTAATATACTGTCGTCGCGTCAGCAAAGAAGAAAGGGATTCGGACGAGGAAGTATTTTGTACGCCGAAACATGAGACAAAAAAGAGAGAACAGTACAGAAAAACGACAGAAAGGGGGAAATTGAGGGCGGAGAGTTTTGGCTCAATAGAGCCAGTCGTAAATGGGAAGAGGGATAGGGCGGAGAGAGGAAGTAGTGAGGATAAAGTAGAAGCAGCATCCACCCTAAAAAATCTGAAAATGTACAGCATACCACCGGGGAAAGACCAACATGGATCGATGGACAAAGACAAGGGGAAAAATGAAGAAAAAGTTGAACATGAAGGCCTAATAGAAAAAGAAAATTTACAGGTAGAAGACATGCGTGAAATGATAATAGAAGTAAGGAGGATATATAAGGAAAAGCAAGAGGAAAGGGTAGAGGAAATAAGGAAAGAAATTGGGCAGGAAATGGTTGAACTTATTAAAGAAATTAGGAAATGGGAAGAAGTTAGGTAAAATTAAGAAAAAAGATGTAGATTTTAAAACGACGATTAGAAAACAGGATGAGCATAATAGAAAAGTAGCAGAGTTAGAAGGTACGATAGTGAAGATCGAAAAATGATAACAGGAGTTTGGTGTAGGGGAGAGTGGGAATAATGAAAGGGAAAGGATAAGGGAATTAGAAGGAAGATGAGAAAGAAAAGAAAGAGATGAAAGAAAAAGAAACATAGTGATGAAAGGTCTAAGATTAGACGGGAAGAATTTGAAGAAAGGAGTGGAAAATATGTTACAAATGATAGATGCTAAAGTAGAGATAGAGGAAATGCGAAGTGTAGAAAAGGAAACGAGAAGAGGAGAAAAAATGGCACTAGTGAAACTAAAAAAATGGGAACATAAGAGGGAAGTGATGCAAAAGAAGAGGTTGTGATATGGAAGTTCGTAGAGAATAGAGGATGATTTGACATGGGTAGAAAGGAATATGCAGTATAAGTTAAGGAAATAGCGGAAGAGGAAAGTAGTACGGGAAAAAACGCGGGTCAAGTATGGCAGAATACAGCTAGAAGGAGTGTGGTGGGATTGGGACGAAGAAAAGGATGAGATAGGAAGAAATGAGGTGCCGGGAAACTAGGAGAGAAAGAAACGGGAGATAGGAAAATAAGAAAAAGTAAGAAGCGAAGAGAGACGAGAAACGAAGGTAGGGAAGAGTGGAGGATATGTTACTGGAATATAGCAAGATTGGAGAGAAAGGATAGGGAGTTTATGAGAAATTTGGCGCAATGGGATGTAGTAGTAATAATAGAGACGTGGCTAGATGAAAGGGGATGGGAAAGAGTAAGGGGAAGGTTATCAAAAGGTTACAAATGGCAAGTTCAAAATGCAAAAAGGAAAAATAAAAAAGGCAGAGCAATGGGAGGAATGGTGATGGTAGTAAGGAACGAATGTATAACAGGGAAGCATAAAAAAGAGAGGAAAGAGCAAAAAGAAGGAATAATAGTAGAAGAGATAAATATGGGAGGAGAGAGGTGGAAGATAGCGGGGGTCTATGTGAACGGCCTATATCCAAGATAAATCAGAGGAGAAGAAAGAACTGATGGGAGAAAATAAGCAAGAGATTAGGCTTATAATAGAAGGAGATTTTAATGCGAGAGCAGGAGATAGAGGAGGAAGAGAATGGGGCGGAGAGCGAGGAAGGAAATTTAAAGACAAGATACTGAATGGGGAGGGAAAGAAATTGTTAAAGAGCCTAGGGGAGATGGGATGGTTTATCCTAAACGGAAGTATAGAGGGGGATGATGAAAGGGAATACACACGTTCAGGAGGAAAGAGGGGAACGGTAATTGATCATGTGGTAGTGGATTGACGAGGTAAGGTAGAAGGTTAAGAAACTAGAGGTAGGGTACTATATAGATTCGGATCACTTTCCCATAATAGTGACAGTAGAGGAGGAAATGGGTAATAACAATAAGGATAAAAAGGAAGCAAAAGTAAAAACAGCAGGAAGAGGGGATTTGTCAATGGAAGGTAAAAAACAGTTTAAAGAAAAAGTCAGAATGATCAAATGGGGAAATGAAATGTTAACAAGGGAATGGAAATAATGGTAGGAGAAATAAAACAAGCATTAGAGTGCACAAAAAAACGAAGTTAGTGATGGAGGGGATAGAAGTGGATGGGATGATGAATTTAAACAGAAGAAAAAGGAAGTAGGAAGAGAATTAAGAAAATGGAGAAAAGGAACAAGTAGTGGAGAAGAATATAGGAGAAAAAAGAAGGAGTATACTGAGTTTTGTCATAAAAAAAAATAGTAGGAAAATAAATGGTTTGAAGAAAAAACGGAGAAGGCTAGGATGAAAGAGGAGGTTTGGAAGGTAGCAAATAGAAAGAGAAGAAGAAGGAAAAGAGTATACCAGGATATTGAGATGGTAGAATGACACCAATATTTTATGGAATTACTAGGGGCGGTAGAGAGGAAAGTTAGGGAAGGAGAAAAATATGGCAGGGGAACAGATGAGATGGAGGACATTACAAGGGAGGAAATAGTCAAGGTATTAGGGATGATGAAAGATGGAAAGGCTCCTGGTATATATGAGATTCCAAATGAAGTCTGGAAATATGAGCAAACAGAATTAGAGGAATGGGCACAGATAATGTGCAATAGAGGGAAAGGGGAGGAGGTTAAGGATTATAGAGGAGTGACACTAATGCCAACACTGTATAAAGTATATAAGACAGTTTTATCGGAAAGGTTAAAAAAAGGAAGTTGTGGGAAAAAAGATAGAGCCACCGAATCAGACAAGGTTTAGAAAAGGGATGGGGGTGATGGACAATATATACAGGGTGTCCACCTGGGGCTTACAAAAAATTATGCAACCTGTCTCACACGACAATGCTAACCTTATGGCCGTGTATGGCGGGTTGCATACTTTTTGGTAAGCTCCTGCGTGGACACCCTGTATGTTCTGAACTATCTAGTAAATAAGAGGATTAAAAGGGGGAAAGGGGCAATGATAGCAATGTTCGTGGACTTGAAGGCGGCGTTTCACTCATTAGACCGAGGCAAGATAGCAAAAGTTATGGTCAAGAAGGGGATACGAGAGGGATCAATAAAGAGAGTATTGGAAATTTTTAGAGAGACAAAAAGCAAGGTAAAGGTAGGATAAAAAGTAGGAGATAGCTTCTGGTTGGTGAGAGGAGTAAGACAAGGATGTTCTCAGAGCCCACTTTTATTTAATATATTAATATCAGACTTGGAAGAAGAAATGAAGAGAAAAGGGTGGGCAGGATTTAGGATAGGGAACGAAAAGATATATACATTTGCATACGCAGACGATATAGTGTTGATGGCAGACGATGAAAAGGGGATGGCGGGCTTGATTACAGGATTAGAGAAACACGCAAACGGAAGAAGTTGGACTTGAATGTAGAAAAGACAAAGATAATGAGGTTTAGAAAAGGAGGAGGAAGAAAAAAAGAATGCATGGGGAGATGGAAGAGAATAAAAATAGAAGAAGTAAAAGAGTTTGAGTATTTGGGATATACCTTTCAACCAAATGAAGATCATAGAACTCATATAAGAGAAAGGATGAAAAAAGCAGCAGGGGTGATGAAACAGATATGGGGAATAGGGAAAAGGAGGATCCAAAACAATTGGAGAAGGAGAATGTGGTTATTTGCTATGCTGGTATGGCCGGTATTAGGTTATGGAGCAGAGATATGGGGATGGAAAGAAAGGAAAGAGATTGAGAGTTTACAAGAAAGGTATATAAGGTGGACGCTAAGGGTAAAGTAGAGGACGCCGGGATGTGTGGTGAGAGAAGAAGCGCAAAGGGAAAAATTAGGTACTAGAGCGGAAAAGAGGGCATGGAGTTTTGAGACGAAGCTGAGTGAGGGAAAGGGAGGGGAGTCGGCGAAAAAGTGGTTAATGGAGGTAGGAGAAAGGAGAGGGAGAGCGATGGAATTAACGAGATGGGAAGAAGAAAGGAGGGAGTTCTTTAAGGTTAGAGATATAGAAGACGGGAGTGGAGTAAGCTTTAAAGAATTCGAAAAAGGGAGAGGGAAAGACAATTAATAAAAAGATAGGGGCTGATTGAGGAATCAAAATATAATAAATGGTATAAGATGATAAAAAAGGAAGAAGTACCAAATTATGTAGAAAAGGGATGGGGAGAGAAAAGATGGACCAGAATAGCAAGATTTAGATTGGGAAACGAGGTAAAGGCCGGTATGTATTGGGAAAAGAAAGAGAACAGGAAGTGCAAAATCTGTGAGCATAAGTAGATTAAGAGGCGTTTGCGTTATCGCTCTCCCTCTCTCGCACTCTCGCTTTCGATCACTCGCTCACTCGTTCGCTCACACGTCCCAAATTGCGCTATCGTCAAAAATAGAAATAAGGTTCTAGATATAAAATTTTCTGTAAATAGGTGTGAATAACTGTAAATAGTGAAAATAAGATTTTATATAATATGTAGAGGGAAGTATTATAAGATATGGAAGTCACGTAAACCCTTAGGAAACACATTATGAATAAAGAAGACTATTTTATTCAAACTTCAAGTCCTTTACTCCGCAAAATCAGTAATATCAAATTAGGTTAGGGTGCATTAGTGCAAGTACCTTTAAAAATTTGCACATTTTCCACTGGGTAAGGATACTTGACCTCGTTCATGCTGAAAGCACTAGAAAAATTAGTGGATCTTTATATGAAGGAAGAATCCTAACAGAACAACCTCTCCATAGCAATCAATTTGCCTCTCAAAAAGGCAAATTACAAAGAGTCCAGAGACAGTGTGGCAACCTAGCCAGATGCCGCCATTTTAAGCAGTGGTTATCTATAGTGTAGTATATATATATAGTATATGTATAAGAAAACTGAGCCAATCAGCGAGAGGGAACTAGGTTGCCACACTGTCTCTGGACCCTCTGTAAGGCAGATCTACCGTAGACGCTCTCTATGCGTTTACCTCCCGCATTAATAATACAATGCGGAAAGGTGAGGTAGCAATGGCAGCATTTCGAGATATAGAGGGCGCATTTACTAACACACCAATCGAATCCATATACGGTTCTGCTGAAATTCACGGAGTTAGTGACACCATGTTGAAAACATTTGCACTCAAGGCTCTGTAGATATAACCTGGTGATCCTGGTAACAGGGACGCATGAGGGCACCATAGTGGAACTCATGCATTCAACGCTCAACATAGTAAAGCTTCTTGCCCTTAGTAATCTTAAGTTATACGGTAGGAAAGTAGAATTTTTGAGATGAGCAAAGTATTAAGGAGTAATATTTGACCATAAATTAACCTGGACACTCTATGTTGACGTAATGGTAAAGAAAGCTAAAATGACTTTTTGGGCCTGCAGATGCGCAATAGGGAAAACCTGGCGCTTAAAACCCAGGATTACTTACTGGTTATATACAATGATAATAATCAGACCCATGATAGCATATGAATCAACGATCTGGTTGCCAAGTACTGAGCTAATCAGTACTATAAAACAACTGGAAAGCCTCCAAAGGGTTTTCTGCATGGCGATTACTAGTGCTATAAAACAACTTGAGCAGCTCTTGAGTTCATTCTGTACATCCCGCCGTTGCACCTTTTTGTAAAGAAGATTGCGGCAGCGGAATTCTAATAGACTCCTAGTAGGGGGTTGACTTGGTGATGATGAGGTGGCAGATCTACATGATATCAGTGAGCGCATGCTGTGTGAGGATAATATTCTCACTATGCAAACTGATGTTATGTCGAGGAAATTATCCTTCATGAAACCCTTCAAGTTATTCTTCCCTAAAAGGTAAGAATGGTATTATGAAGGGAGAAGGGAAGAAATATTTACACCAGAAGGTCTCGTTTGGTACGCAGACTTGACATCACTTGTCACATTTCCTACAGTTTTAATAGCTGAAACAATGGCTATTAAAGCTTGCCTGGATGCAATTTACAAGCAGGTTTATGAAGGCCAGCACATTTCTTACATCTGATGAGTTTTCTTCCAGACTAGTCGGGAGTTAGTTTCAAGATCTTCTTAAGGTTATCCGTTAAAACTGAGTCATTCTGATCTGGGTTCCCGGCCATGAGGGTATAGAAGGTAATGAGAAAACAGATGCTCTGGCTTCTGTACGCATCGGTGAAAGAAGCCATTGGTAAGTGTGTAAAATGGTAAAAACTTCTCGGAGCAGCATGTGAGATATTGGAAGGGAACCAAAATAATGGTGCATTCTAAGAATTTCATATCTGGTACATGTACCAAGAGGACTAATGAACCCTTGAACATGGAAATAAGGCAGATTATTGTCGTAGTAGGAATACTGACAGAATACTGCGAACTTAGAAAAAACTTGACCAGCATGAGGATTGGAGACAACCCTCGTTGTAGAAAGTGTGATTTTGATGAGAAGACAGCTTATTACATACTTTGTGAATGTGATGTCCTGGCGTGCGTCAAAAACAAATACCTGGCAGATTATTTCTTAGAACCATAAGACTTTCATGACATCTCCTGCAAATCAGCGTACCTGTATGGTAAAGTCTGACATTATGGGAAATAGTTAAATGATAGGGAATAGTACAATAAGGTTTACCACAGTGCTATGAGCAGCCAAAGGCTGAAGTTGGTAATGAGAACTTGTGAAAATGAATGGCAATTTGTTTTACTTCAATGTAACGATTATTTTAATAAGTAGACTTGAGAATGTAAAAAATAATTATTTCGGCTCTAAATAGAGATTTTAAGCTCCCGAAAGCCAAAGACGTAAACTTTAAAGGCTGAATGACGTTTAAAGATTCGTAATGTCTGCTGTGCAGTGAAGGGGAGATTCAGTCTACGTCTATGGCTTGCGGGAGCTTGACACTTTTTTTAAGGAATCTCTTTCACGCCTAAATTAGACAATGCTGAGAAAGGACGTTTTTTCAATACGAGTTTTCCAGTATTGAAACTCATCAAGATCGTAATTATTCCGACGCTTTTAATTCAGACATTAATAACTTTTATTGGCCATTCAACTGTTGAGATAAAACAGCTGAATCGAGAAGCTTCTTTTAAGCTAGAGTTCAGCTTAAAATCTCTATCCAGAGCCGAGATAATTATTGTTTTTATTCCACACCCGACCGAAAAACCCACCTTTTGCCCCTGATAAGCGGGGCGAAAGTAGCATATTTTTCCCGAAAAATAATTTTGCGGGTAAAAGTAAAATTAGCGGGGCAAAAGTAAAATCAGCGGGGCAAAAGTAAAATTAGCGGAGCAAAAGTAAAATTTAGCGGGGCAAAAGTAAAATTTAACGGGGCGAAAGTAAAATTTAGCGGTGCAAAAGTAATTTTTTTTCCAAAAAATTCAAAATGTTCAAAAATCTCAAAAAATTTTA
>CAKNWW010047451.1:0-11031 GCA_932074435.1 Andricus kollari
TTTTTCCCCTCTCACCTTTTCACTTTTTGAAATTGAAATACTTTCTATCGATCTTTTTATTTGATTCTTTTTAGAATGTTTAAACACCTAAAAAAAATTGGTCTCAAATGTTAAACATCTTTCCAATAAAATTGTTTAAAAAGTCCCGAAATATTAAGTTACTAAATCTATAAATCTAAACGTAAACACGCTTTTTCCATTAATATTCATTGCAGCGACTCTTATGATTTTAAATTGTAATTAAATTGTAATAAACTTGTTCTCGTAGCTGAAACCATCTCCAGAGTGCGCTGCAGCCTTAACAAGAATGACAGCCTGTCCATCCTGCAGTGGAATTCCTGGCAATGTTTTGGCTTGTACTGACATGTGCGCGAACGTGATGAAGGGCTGCCTGGCACATCACGCAGCACTTGACGCTGAATGGAATCATTTTGTCGGTGAGTTCTGGTCAAGTTTTTATCGCCTAGCAAACCATAAAAATCTTCTTTAAAAAAAATTCAATACGACTTCCCAATCCTATATTTTGCTTCACAAACGAAAACAAAATATTCTCATTCGCGTTAAAAATATTATTTGCCCTGTTCAAATGTAAAAGGACGAATCAATAATTTAGAAGTGGCCTAAAAAGAATTGAGACGCAGGTCATTGAGGTGAGCATAACTTTTAGGCGCCTCAATTTATTGCGCATTGAGTCAAGCCTATTTTTGAATAATTCACACTATTTAGTTCGTTAAGGACAATCATGCAAATTTAATCTTTTAAAAGCGGTTCTTTTGTTAAATTATAACTAAGAGTCTAAAGGCGAGCATTTTGGCTTGTGCAGTCTTCTTTATTTGAATTTTTTTCTCAATTTGGTCTCTTCAATTATAGAGAGTCGGGAGCGGTGAGTAATCCAAGTTGATAAAAAGTCCAATTTAATGTGAATTAACCAGAGTTCCCAGAATTGATTATTTCGGTAGTATTAGGCTTCACGTTTCCATACATTAGATTTTAATTTACTGAATGAGCTCATTTTATCTTTTAAAGGCTGTGAATCGCAAATATGACGTGTAAATTTGTTTAAAAAATGTACACTGTTTAAAATAGTTTACGCTTGATTTACTAATAATAATGTATTTGCGCATGTTAACTGATTTGATTACTTTTTACTGAACGCCCAAATTTTCTGTTTCAGAGGCCGTAAATAATGTTGCGGATCGTCTTTTGGGACCCTTCAATATCGAGATGTTGGTGCGACCGATAAATTTGAAAATTTCTGAAGCAATAATGAATTTTCAAGAGAACAGTCACGACGTTTCCCAAAGAGTTTTTACTGGTTGCGGACGTCCACTTCTTGGACGACGCAGGAGACGAGACGCCAAAGATCTGGATTTAGACTCGTTAAATTTCGACCAAGATTCAATTTCGGAAGATCGTTCGTCAACAGCAGTAATGCTAGACAAACTAGTGAAGGAGATCAAACAGAAGGTCAGAGATTCAAAGCAGTTTTGGGTATATTTACCTTATCAACTGTGTAACGACGGCCTGATCGTCGCTCCCAGCAATACCAACGAATGCTGGAATGGTACTCACGTCGACAAGTGAGTCATTTTCGTTATTGCATTGACGTCAAACGCCCTCTCTTAAGTTTATTTTACTCTGCCTGAGTTATGCCACGAATTTCGAATTTATTCCACAAACATTTTCTCTTATTCCGATCCCCAGTTTCCTATTTCGAAACTTTTAGTCTAAATAAAATAATAAATGGAAAGGTTTCTGATCAAGTTTTCCTCTTATCTCTGTTTAGGTACATATACCCAGTATCTTCGGATGGGGAGACGCAGACCTTAAATCCTGAAGTGCGAGAAGGAGGTTCGAGACCCTCAGTAGTTAAAGAACAACTATTTCAACTAACGACCATTACGAATAGGCTACGCTCTGCCTACAATGGTCACGACGTTGATTGGATCGATACAGGTAATTTGAATTGCAGATTGGCATAGCTGATCTTGTCCTGATTTCTGCCTTGCTTTAGAAACCCTAGGCTATTAATTGCAAGTTTAAGTAAACTCCTTAATCAACGATAGCCTCAAGGCTAGGACTTAGCGTAAAATACAAATTTCAGAAAATGAAAGACTCGGGTTTCTTATTGCTTTCCTTTTTACATAAAAAGTAAGTGTTTAAAATTTGGTTCCGATAAACAAAAATCTGATCAACTTTGCCGAAATTGACCGGAAAAGATGAAAAAACCACGTTTTTCTTGATTTACTTTACTATTGAATATTGTATTGAAAAAGTGTTTTGATGAAAGTTAGTTTTTGATTGGTTGTTCCATATTTCACGAAAATTATTATTATTTTTATCAATCCCTGGTAGAATTTTTGTCGATTATTTGCACGAATTTGTTACTGTTTTGTATTTTCTTGTATATTATTGTATTTTATTTATAGTGCTCCGCGCTTGATCGGTTAAACAGTCTTTTTTTTATTTAAACTAACTTCAGTTGGTTTCAAATTATGTCTTTTGTTTGGAATATTACCCTGAAAAACTGAACTATGTGAAGTTAGTTTAAATAAAAAAAAGGAATTGGAAACGATGGAAAGTTTAACCTAGTTCAACCATATGTACTTTTCTACCGGTTAAATGTCTAAACCGTTAAACGTTTAACCGGTCAAGCGCGGCGAGCATTAATTTTATTGTAATTTTAATATCTTAAAAGAAAGTATAGAAAAATGTATCATTTTTGCATCCAAAAAGTTGATCCAAAAAGATAATTTTACGTTAAACTGTGCAAGTGATTGTTATTACAAAAAAGCTGTTATGTTTAATGTATATAATATGAAGATGCAATAATCATCAAAAAATTTAAGTTTCAGATATAAATGCTTATATTTTTTGTCAAATGATACAACTGCAATAAAGTACAACAAAAATTCGTCTGAATAATTAATATACGAAAGTTCTACTTTCGTTTAATTTCTTTTGTGATTTATTGTATCTAGTTGTAGTTTCTCGTAAAAATGTTTGTAATTTGTTCAACTTTTTTGTAAACGTTTTTCCACTAAAAATTCCAAGAAAATTTTTTTATTTGAATTGAATACAAATAAATTTTGAGAAATTTTGAATTACCAATAAAGATTTTTCATGGAATCCACTAGAAAGTTAAACTAAAAATGGCCACTGATTTTTAAAAATATGAAGGTCTGTTTGTACTTTTTTCACTGTTTTTTCGATTTTTCTCAAAAAGGGTCGATTTTTCGGGGTTTCCCGACAATTTTGGCAAATCTGATCAAAGGTTTTTTTTCATAGGAATCAAAATTTATACAGTTGCTTTCTATGTAAAAAGGAGGCCTTTCATTTTCGAAAATTTGTATTTACTCTAAACCTGATTTTGTTTAATATACTTTAAGATTCTTTAATGCCTAATCTAACAAAATCTTAATTTTGCAGAAGAAACGTGGTACGGATCCGGAAGCGGATCTGGTGACAATGTCGAGGAAGACCCGATAACGGACGACGAAGACGGCTTCAATGAAGAGGGTTCTGGATACGACGATCCAGATCCTGTTCCCGAGGCACCGAAGCCGCCGCCGCCCATCGTCCCCAACAAAGATATCCCACCTCGGGTGGATATCGAAACGAAGACGCCGAGTGTCAACAACAAGACGTCTTCAGTCGAAAGTGGTGCGACCAGGCCGAAGATGTCGCTCTCGAGAGCTTTGACAACGTACCTCTTCCCGATAGCTGTTATGTGGTTTGGCGGATGTCTTACCGAGTGGCTGTGATCTTGTGGTTTTTGAGTCCACATATTGTGTAAATATTTTTCTGACTCTTTAATTCGATCTGATCGAGAATGCGAACCGTGTACTCAGTTGATCCACTAAACTAAATGGACAGTGATTATTGAAATCCACGATGACACGACCCTGGAGTTCAGTGAAAAGTCTCCAGGAAGCCTCACTCCAGCATTTATTGCTTTGAAAACGGTACTTCGCTCGTTCTCGTGAAAATCGTTAGCAATCTGACGAAACTGAGTATACGAAAAGCAAAACGGGACTGAATATTTATTAGGCGTTTGCTGTGTATTGTATAGTTCTTAAAGCGATGCTCGACTGTTCGCGAATCTGCAGGAAAAGAAGTTCTCATGTGGATTAAGAATGCTGCAAAACGCTGCCGACAAATTGGATAAAAGTTTATTTGCAGCAGACTTAATTTTAAGTCCGGAGGACGTTTTGTGAGCTAGATATTCTTTTCCTCGGCTTTACGATGTGTACATAGTGAGGAAGGAGGACTACGAATCGTTCCGAAATCTTGGAAAGATTTTGATTTTATATAACGCTTCGGATTCCTCTGCAACATCAAAGGTTGCAGATTATATCAACACTAGAAAATATTATTATTTTAATTTGATATCTCTTAAATTATTCTTAGACTCTTATTGGAACTATCGATGTTTTTCTGGCTTGTCGAAATTTGTAATTTATTCTAAAGGAGATTTTTCCAATGATTCGTCGAAAAGATATATGTATATTTAATTATTATCAGTATGAGAATCATTCGTAACTCTCCTTCTTGGTTCCTAGCTATTAGATTTGGTATTTTATTAAAAAAACGTCAGTGTGGCGTCAGTATGCGGTCATAAACTGACTCCTGTGATAAAATCAAATAATAAGCCGTGATCCTAAAGCGGTCTTGGCCGCGAAATACTTCCACACCTCCGATATTGGCAAGCAACTTCGGCAAGCGAAAGACGTTTTACAAATCTAGTGAAATATTAAAATTTAATATTATAAATAAATAATTGTAATTATATAAATATATATAAATATGAAATTAATATAAAAATTATTCGATAACATTTTAAATGTTTATTGAGGACATACGCATCTAATAGGTTCATTCTGTGAATCACATTATAGGATTTTCCAATTGAAACACAAACGAATCGAAACGATTAAAGAAACTCAACTCAAGCCAAGAATACATGCACTTTTTTTAACTTATTGCTCAAGCACCTTTTCGAAATAAAATTGTATGAAAAATTATTTATTTTATTTTAAGTGAATTAAAATTAATAACTTATTCTTTTAGGCTTTTTCTAATTAAAAATATGCTGAGATTCTGCACTCTGGGAATTTCAGTTACCCTTTTTTTTTGTTTATATTATCGCTGAGGTTAATTGAAATTCCCAGAAAGTAATCTTGTTTCCACGAAATGAAAAGTGTTAATTAATTTCGAAAATACAGGGTTTTAAATGTTTCTACACTAGATGTCCGCGAATCGTACTTGAAAATGGAAAGTATCCAAGTGTACAGAAATTCAGGAGCGAAATAACACTGGTAAATTTGCGAAGTAATGGCGAAATTACGAGGAAACTGATTAATGAAATCATTCAGATAGAGATATAATAATGTAAAGAAAATATAAGTGTTATGTGTTCCCTTCTAGTATCGACTCACGATCGTCATTCTCGCAGGAAATCTTCTCTCCATTCATAGTAATGAATATTTTGTATTTTTTTTAATGAGATTTGAAATTTTTATCGAAGAAGATCTTTGCTGTGAGAGTGAGGAGGCGAGGTCTTTAAAGTGCCCCAGTAAGAAGAACACACAACCACATTAAATTTGTCTGAATCTAGTGCAAGACTCGACGATTTGTCTGTATGAGTGAATGAGTGTAGTAAGCAGAAAGCAAGGATGATTGATCTGTGAATATTAAAAAATACAATGCGCAGAGCGATACTTCGTCACTGACTGAAAATAAAAGCGAACTGACTCGCTGGTTTATATTGAAAGCAGGACTGAAAATGCCTTAACTCAGAACTGACTACATTTCTTTTCTCCTTTGAGTCGGCTTTCGTATCCAATATCCAGTGTGCACTGCAAAATGTACCACAAGAGTAGACTACTTCACCATTATTCATTTTATCGTTACAGTACTTGTAGACTTTGCCACGTTAGCAAACTGATAACATTCTGTACGTCTCGTAACGTTCCGATCTCGATAACTTTACAGCTGCTGATAAAATACAGGCTGATTTTGTAAAGGTATTACAACAGAGCTTCATAAAGTCAGATTCGGAATTGAGTCAGAACTAGTAGAACGCATTGAATGAACAGATCGCTTTGTGCAGATCACTCTTTATGACGTTTCAAGTACTTAAGGTGTCTTAAATAACATTCGACAATAGTAGCTAGGTAAGACGGGTTCTAATCCTAGATTCCTACCTCACTGATATGCTAAATTTCTAGAAGGTTCTCGATGACGTCATCAAAATATACTGCGCAATTATGTGAAATTATGTGAAATTTCACAGTATAATTGTATGACATCAATAACATCCTAGAAACTTAGCACGGGCACAAACCACGTAATCTGCGGAACTGTCTCTATGCCGGTAAGGTAGGAATCTACGATTAAAACCCGGCCTGCTTATCCACTGACAATTTTTTAAAGCTTTTTTGATTTTTGTATTGATACAATTAAATCTTGGATTTAAAAAATTTTTATACACTTTTTGGACTCAAGTCTGATGAGTCTTTGTTGTTAGAATACGTACCCTATGAATATTTCTATGTTACGTACAGTATGCCTGATACTGCCTGTACATTGTGATAAAAAAGGGAAAACTTGTAAAGAACGTGTGTAATGCGTCGTTCCATTCCACTTGTGTGAAACGTGGAGACATTCACGAAATTGTTTGAAGTCACTCGAGTTGTGCGATGGAAGGTTTGAAACCTTTTCTACGAGAGAAGACGCGTAATTTCTTTCTAGAAATGAAAAGAACAAAATGCGTGCCATATTTTGTGGCGATCGTGAAGAAACTTGAATTCATGCCATGTTATGTTAGTCGACCAGTGAACTACGTTCTATCTTTTTATGTATATGTATAAAGAAAAAAAACTTGCGAGTGTTTAAGGAACGACCGACTCCTTAGATGCTTCCCTAATTTTGTAGAAACCTTGTAAATGTTTGAGGAACAACAAGTTCCGTGCTTTTTTCTATAATGTAGTAGCGATATCAAATTTTATTTAATGATCCATCGTATTGAATAAATTTCAATATTTAAATATCAATTGTCATTTTTTATTTTGCTGATAGCGAAAAAATCCCGTAGGTACTACATTTTTCTCCTTCAATCAAACTTATTGATATTTTTTAATTATTTTTAATTCTACGTCATAGAATAAATTTTTTAATAATTGAACTTCAATTATCAAAATTTAAATTTTATAGCGCCCCAAATTTAAACAATGAGAATTAAAAAACAGAATTTGAACTTCAAATTGAATTATGGAAAAAATGTAATTTTCTTTAAATTAATTGCAGCCTAGTACACCAAACATTTATTTTGAAGACCCTAGTAAAAATAAAGTTCAGATACGAAAGCATTTATATGAATAAGCAACTAAAGATTTTTAAATTATTAAAAAAAAAATGATTTCAAATGTTTTTAAGCTCTCGAAATTCAAAGCAGCCTATCTTTGAGTTTATTTTTTAAAAACAATCAATTTATTAATGCTGGAAATTTTTAGGTTTATTTATTTAATTTCTGTGCAAAAAGACTTTTTTGTAGGCAGTTCAGTTAATATAAAATCGATAAATAATAATATAATTTTTTATCTGTTTTGAGTATTTCATTCGCATTATTTAATGAGAAAAATTTTTTTTGTTACTTTTTAAAGTGAATTGTAATTATTATATAGACAAACAAACTTTTTCTTAAAAATACCCGAAATGGAACAAAATTATCCTACCTATAGCCTGTGACCTCAACTCATTTCCATAATTTTGTTGAATAATATTTAAAGAACAGTACAAATATAAATTTTTTCTGGAATTATCATTGTTTAACTTTTTTAAATTAACCTATACAAAAATATAAACTTTAATATGTTTGAAATTTGTATAGAACGCACTTCTTTAATATTAAAAATGTTGAACTTTTTAATTAATTTTAATTCTGAAAGTTTAAAATTCATAATTGTTAACCTGTTTCGACTCTGAGTAATGGTAATCATTGGAAAATGAAAACCAAAATTTATTATTTTTACAAAGAAGAGCGCACCACTTACATTGAAAAATGGTCTCGGTGACTTTTTTAAAATGTCTTTTATCATAGAGGGCGCTTTAACTTTTTTAAATTAATCTGTATACAAATTTATAAACTTTAATAAGTTTAAAATTTCAAATTTAGAATATACGTATAGAACGTACTTCCATATTGAAATTGTTGAACTTATTCATTAATTTTAATTCTGAATGTTAAAAATCTTTAATTGTTTGCCTGTTTCGGCTCCAAATGATGGTATCATTGGAAATTAAAAAAAAAGTTTATTGTTTTTACAAAGAAGACCGCACCATTTACATTAAAAAATATTTCGAGGAATTTTAAAAATGGTCTCTTATCAAAGAGGGTGCTTTACATTTTTTAAATTAATTTATATAAACGTTAATAACTTTAAAACTTAAAATTTACACAGAACGCACTTCCACATTGGAAATTAAAGAAACGATATTTGATTATTTTTAAAAAGATGATCGCACCATTTACATTTAAAAATATCTCGGTAAATTTTTTAAATTGTCTTTCATTAAAAAGGGTGTATTAGCTTCTTTCAAATTAATGTATACAAATTTATAAACTTTAATCAGTTTTAAATTTCAAATTTGCATTGATCGCACTTCCACATTGGAAATGAAAAAAAAAAAAATTATTTTCACAAAGAAGACATTCACGTTAAAAAAAAGTCTCGATGAATTTTTAAAATTGTCTTTTATACAAAAGGGCGCTTAACTTTTTTTAATTTTTAAATTAAGCTACATAAATTTGTTATAAACTTCAATAAGTTAATAATTACGTTTCAAATTTCTATAGAGCGCACTTCCATTTTGAAATTGTTCAATTGATTTTAATTCTGTATTATTACAATTTTTAATTTTTTTATGCTTTTATCTTTTAGCTCTGCTTGTAGTTCATTAAAATAAAGGAAATTTTTCAAAAGGAATGTAGGACCGATTATAACTAGATTTTTTGGGGCAGGGTCCGTTTAAAGCAAATTATGTAGGCACAATATTTTTTTTTCAAATTTGATAAAAAAAAAACTATCATTCTGAAAACGTCATCGCAATTACTTGGATATATCATACATTTTTGTAGCAAATATGATGAAAACAGCAAAAAAATCGAATTAAAAAAATACTACCTACACTAAAACTTGCAGGCGCTTAGCTTATTTAGGTAAGACTACACTTCGCTCCCTGTATTACCGACAGCCACTGACAACAGTCGCCCTCCCGCGGAATTTAGCCGAACTGACACTGAGCACTGAGGACAGGCCCTGAGGACTTTTCCAAATAAAGGAGTTTTTTTTACTTGATCTCCTGGAGTTTACATCGTCGGCATCGTCGGTGATCGTCGGCACTTGGTCGGCACTTGCTCTAAAAATGAGGAACGCTCTCTAGCAAAAGGTGAATCGATTACTCTGACGAGCGCTCATGAAGTTCCTAGGATAGGAATTTTCTCTACTGAGTTTTCTCAACGCTGGCGCTGGCTTCTTGGACATGACGTGCCGTGTGCTCGTACATTCATTCGCACCGTAATCACAGTCGGGACAGTTCTGAGGGCGAGTCATTTTGTATTTTTTCGAGTCCTTCATCGAAAAAAAAAATTTAATTTTTCTCTAAATCGTGCCGGTTAATTGAGTGCGTTCAAATCGAGTGCGCGAAAATTCAGTGCATTTAACTTCCCGGAGGGTGTGGGCCACGACGCCAGAGAACTTTGGGTAAGGTTTACTGCTCCGTTTTCATGATATTTTCAGTATTTTTTGAGTGCTTAGCGAGGCTCGGAAGACGAGCCGTCGAACATTTACCTCGTACATTTTAGTCGACCTCGTGGACGTCTCCGAGCGCTGCGGGTTTTGAATTTTTTTGTTTTTAAGGTGCACGTCACACCGCAGGAATGTCCTGTGAAAATTCTGAGAAATAGTATTTGTCGGCGCCCTCGTGCATCTCCTTTTATGAATCACTTAGAAAGCCTGACGAATTTACTCAATACACGATCTGAAGTAGAATGTATACAAAAAATTGCAAAAATAATCAGATTTTTAATTTTTTAATTTCAAATGACTACCATTCAATCACTCAATAAGTAGACAATTTGTAATTTTAGGTATTCAAAATTTAAGAATTAAACCATTTTGACAATGAAACTTTGTAAGTTAATATAATTTCGAATGAATTAATTGCATTCATGATACAAAACATGGATAAAAAATAACGTAAGAAAAAGTCCCTTTAATCACATTGTTTCGCTTTAAACACATCCTCGCATTATCAATTAGATTATTTATTTACTGTTCAGGCTTCAAACCTCTTGATTATTTTTGTACTGCTTTGATGATTAGTTTGGTACGACGATACTATTATTTTTTAGTTTTTGGTCTAATAATGATAAAAACTACTTCATTCGCGAACAGTGTTTGATAAAGTTGCTTTGTGTTATCTTAAGTTTGTTGTTTGTTGTTGTTATTAACAGAACACAACTTCAGCTCTACCTTCTCAGATAACTTCACATTTAAAATTGAAAAGTTAAAATGGTTCAAAATTGTCCAATAATTTATAATTAAAAGCCTAACAGAATTTATAATGTCAAAACATTTCAAATCGAATAATTTCATATTCAAAATAGAACAATTTTAATTTTAAACAGTCCAAAATTATAAACTTTAAATCGAAAGTAGTCAAAATTTATACAAATGTATTTTTAAATTATACTCTTCTCCATATTAATAGCCTTTGAAATTATTGAATTTTTAATGATTGTATTAGTATTAGTTTTATTTCAAATTAAAACCGTAATGGTTTAAAGCGTTCGAAGTGCAATAAGTTTATGTTGAAACTTACAGAATTGTGTGACTCCAGTTTTAATCATTTAATATTTCATAATTTCCGATTTAAAAGTTAAAATATTTTTAATTTTCAGTTAAACATTTTTAAAATTGAAGCAATTAAAACTATGCAATATTGAATTGAAATAGGCTTAAAAACTCG
>CAKNWW010047503.1:0-13466 GCA_932074435.1 Andricus kollari
GTGAGATTACTTGCACTGGATAATATTACGCCGATGGTCGGGCCAACCATCGTCCAGGGTCGGGCCGCCCGTAGAGTTATGGTTATTTTGAGCTACTTTGCTAAAGCATAAACGACCGTCGACCCAACCTTGGGCCAGAGTTGGACCGACGGTCGGCAGCAGTAAGATTACTTGCACTGGATAATATTACGCCGATGGTGGGGCCAACTATCGCCCAGGGTCGAGCCGCCCGTAGTGTTATGGTTATTTTGAGCCAATTTCCCAGAGCCTAAACGACCGTCGATCCAACCTTGGGCCACAGTTGGGCCGACGGTCGGGTGGATTTTAGAAGCCAATGTCGGCTACTAACGTTGGCCCAACTAAGGTAGCTTCGAACTGCTATAGTGTGGCCAATCTTGGTTAACATAATTCGGTTGCCAAAGCCGGCCCGACCTTGGGCCGACCGTCAACTCTGGCTGCCAACCCAAATTCGCACCTGGGTAGGTACAAGCATACTTTTAGCGATTATATTTTCGTTGCACAAATTTTCCTTCTCTGCACCAATCACCTACATACTTAGATGCAAGAATCATTTCAAGATTCAAAAGAAAATTATATTTTTACCGACACGGGTCAGCAAGGGTATTTTTCTTCGGACCAAACGCACACACATACTATCCTAGCAGGCCCTTTTCGCCATCGAAAGGAGTATCTCCAAGTGTTTTTTCCATCTGTCACTAGTTTTTTCCTGTCAGGAGTTGTTCCCCAGTTTTTTCTCCCGGTGAACAAAAAGCAACGTCCTGCCCGCTTCACATGCTCGAAAACCCACGTTTTTCACGCATGTATTAAAGAAAATATTTTTTTCCCAAGTTATTAAAAAAATAAAATTTCGTTCCATGCTATTCACGTTATTGCTTGACCCTCGGCGTGCACACATCTTGGGTTAACTCAGAGGAGGACATCTGGTGTCTGTAGAAGTAAAAGTATAAGAAATAATCTCTATCTCTAGGAGCTTTTAAGTGCAATTGGTGCTGCAATGACTCCATACGTTAATGTTTCCGGAGAGGAGGACATCTGGTGTGAAGAAGAATGAACCTTGTCGGAAAAAATATCATCATTAAAAGTATGCTTGCATCTAACAATAAGTATGAGCGATTGGTGCAGAGAATAATAATTTGCGGCGAAAATATTGATATTGAAATTATGCTTGCACTCAAGGGTGTTGGTTAAATCCTACTTGGAATTTTTGTATGGGTACGGCACTATCCCAATATGTATTTTTTCTCCACGTATTCGTCCGTCCAAACTAAAAAGATACACAAGTGACCTTTTTATGAAAAATGAGTTTTTGATACCGTTGGATTCGTAAGAAAAAGCGGCGTCTAATTGTCTAAATAAAAATTATTCATTATTATCCCAAGTGCGAAGTTAGATACGGCCCAGCATTGGCCCAGTATTGGCAAAAATATTGCCGAAGATCGGCTGCCAATATCGTGCCATTGCTGGAATGATAACTCCGGTATGCACTTGGCGGCCAGTTCTGCCCCAGACTTTGGCCGCCATCATTAATGCGTTACTGGCTGCCAGTATTGGCTCATCAATGGGTACTGATAGCGGCCAGATCTCGACTGCCAATATCGTGCCATTTCTAGAATAATAACACCGGTATGCACTTGGCGGCCAATTCTGGCCCAGACTCTGGCCGCCATCACCGCCATAATATTATACTATAAATAAAATGTCTAACGCTACGGGGGTATCGAACCTACATATATACCTAAATCTATCGCCTGGCAGTCGGCAGTGTTAACCATTGCGCTAAACCTACGACTTAAAACTCGATGAAAAAGCCATCTTCATAAGCTACAGCTTAAAAAAGTTGAAACAACCAATTTTAAACTCTCTTTTTCTAATTAAATATTTATTATTATAAGACGTTATGTATATGTAAAGTATACGAACTGTTAACAGAAATATCAATAAAATAATTTTTAAATAAATAATTTATATCGATTACAATTTTTCTTCGTGTAATATTTCGTTTTTTCGCGTTTTAGATTACTTTACAACTTTCTACAATGACAGGAAATGTAATTTTTTATGAACATTTGAAACATTTAACGACGGAACTCAGAAATTGATCGCGAACTTTGACAATTTTTTAATAACAAATTTTTTAAAACATTCGTGTAAGGTTTGGTTTCTGGGTGTTTTAGACAATTTTAAAACGTTTAAGATTGACATAAAATGTAATTGTTTCTGAACATTTACAATTTTACATAAAGATGGAACTTTTTTTTTCTTAAAAAAAAAAAAAAAAACAGGAAAAAGTTCTATTCGCGACAGTTGTATTTATAGTTCTCAGACATTTTAGAACACACAAAATATATTTAAAACTTTTAAAAAATATTTATACTCTCGACATAGTACTGCGCCGATCATGGAGGGAGCCGTTAGCCAGTACTGGGCGAATGACCGATTATCTGTACTGGTGACCAGTACTGGGCCAGTACTACGCCGGTGGTGAACTCCGGCGGAGTGTGGAAATTTCCACCCGCAGTAAATGTAACACTGGGCCCAGTGATGCGCCTTTGCTGGGCCAGACTCCGGCTTTTCCTATTAAAACATGTTTTGCCAGAGTAAAGACGAAGTGTGGAACAGTAATGCGCCGCGTCTGGGCCGATCTCTGGGTTTTCCTCATAAAACAGGCTTTGCCGTAGTAAAAGTAACACTGGGCCCAGTGATGCGCCATTGCTGGGCCAGAATCTGGCTTTTCTTCTGAAAATATGATTTGCCGGAGAAGATAAGATATTCGGCACGGCAATGAGACGATGATGTGCCAAATTCTGCTTTTCTATAAGATTCAGAATTATTTGCCGTAGTAAAACTGACACTTGTAATAAATGTGACAATCGGCTTAGTATAGTGCCGATACTGGGCCAAGCTTCGGCTGAAGGTAGGTAAATTTGAAAGGCCGACAGTGTTCGCCGTCGTTGGCCCAGAACTTGGCCGATTCAAACACAGAGATTGGCCCAATAACAATAGCCGACTGTTGGCTGCCGTGATTGGGCCAATATTTTGCCGTATTTTCAGCTTTGGCAATTCGCACTTGGGTAATATTTATTGCGAGAAACGATTTTTTATGAATGAGGAAAGTCGACAAAGTTAAAAAAAATACAACATAAAAAGATACGCAAAGTACTTTGCGTGTCCTAACATTTGTATAAGGCATGTAATACGTCATCAGCACACAAATAAAAAAGAACCTAAAGAATTTTGTGTCTTTTTTGCCTTGTAAAGGTGACCGAGTGCGGAGTGAATTTACAAACGAAAAGAATCGCTTGCCTTTACGTGTGTTTTAGACTTGTGAAATAGCTTGAACTCTGATCGGAAATACAAGGGAAATAAGTCCCGGCTAGATTCGGTTATAAACTAGAGACGATCGTTCGGGTAAGTTCGGGACAGTCGCTGAACACACAGTGTCCCTTACGTATGTTTTCTTGTTGTATTTTGAGGCTGTGCTCGAGCTCTTCGACAAAGGCATCGTCCGCAAGTGACTTTGTGTTCTTTTTTGCCTTGTATGTTTGACTTTCCGTGGCTAGTAAAAAATTGCAAGTCCATTTTCTAATAGAAATTGTTTGAAAAATCAATTTTTTATTTAAAAATATGAAAAAGCACATTATTTTTACCCAAATAGTGTATCTAGATTATTCAGAATTTTATTTGAATTTATATTTATTTTATTTTGGTATAGAATTTTTGATATAAGAGATCTTTGGGCGAACAGTTTTTCTCGAATTTGAAAGATAAACCCTTGTGCTGAGCAAATTAATATTTTGATGGAAAATATTTACTTTCGGAAAGAAAGCATTCTAGGGATAGTACACAACAGTATCTGAACGGTGAGAACCATTTGCAAATGTATTTATTTGCGCACAATTCTAAAACTGAAGGAGCATTCTTGGGTGTCTCTTTAGAACCCAAGACCCACGATTTGATGATGGTAAACCTAAATTTTGCGAAATACGTCGCGAGACGGAACAAAAACTAGAGTTGCTAGAGTGCCATACCTATAAAAAAATTCCAAGTCGGATTTAACCAGCACCATTAAGTTTCTCTGCTTCTCTATAATGCTTTCCATAATTATGTATCCTAATATTATCACTGTGATTGTGTCTCGTAGACAGCAGGTTAAAATCCATTTAACCCTTTGCACCCTGTCCTTCTGAAGGTGACTCGAATATTTTAGAAACCTCTAGAGTGTTCAAGAATTATCTGGATTTTTTTTAAATGCTCGAAACCTTCTAGGATATTTTCATTCTTTCGCACCCGAGAAACAGGTTATCTCCGGGTCAAATGAAATTCATGAGAACCTAATTTCAGTTGAATAGGAGCCAAAACAATTATATTAGCTAGATCAGGTGGTATCTCTTTTGCATCGCTTCAATCTTTCTCGCACAACGAATCTAAATTTACTATTCTATTCTGTCAAGCCATGTTTCTAAGGGTTGTAATTAATTTCCAAATTATAGAGTGCTCAGTTTTCGAGTCTAGAACGGGACGAGAAGGCAAAGCACGAGCTTTAATCACCGTTAAGAATGTAATGCCAGAAAATAATTCCATAGATTTTCCCGCTTCATGATTCATTGTGTTTTCGTTCAGGAACGATTCTTCGAAAATAGGAGGAAGTCGCGAGAAAAGAAAAAGGACTAGGTGAACAGAAACTAGATATCAAATGAAAAAGAAAGGATAGTGCTAAAGAAGAAATTTGTTAGAAACTAAATCAAACTGTGGAAATTATTTTAAAAGAAAAGAAAGGTGAAGGAAGGATAATGAAAATATAATGAAATGAAAGAATTTTAAGGGAAAAGATCAAATAAAACTATAAAATTTAAAAAGAACAGTTGCAGAGAAATATTTTAATTCAAGATTCCTATTATCAGCATTTATCGACACCGGGTGTCTTTTCTGGTTTTAATCTGAGCTAAAAGGGTCGGTTCGTGATCTTACGAAAAATTTTATATACATAATAAGCATTTTTTTCTTGTGCACTAGGCATGATTATTCTTTTATTTTTTAAATAAATGGAGTTTAATTAATCAATTGCAGAATATTTTTAGCATACACACGAACTTCTTTACTTTGATTGAAAAGCATGAAAGATGTAAATATCGTTAAGTTTTGTTTTTTGCAATGATTCAGTAAGTTGATTGACCTCAATTCCGTGATTTCCGGCGAGAATTATTTGCAAAACTCGAGATATCTGAATTTTGTATAAAAAATTATGGAAGTGGTTTGCTGTATGCCTAGTCATGTTCTATGTCACGTGATCTTCATTTCAAGTGATTGTTTCTACGCATTCAATTTCCTATAATTTAGTTAATTTCAAATAAATAACGAAAAAAGTTGGACACAATGTTTGAATGGAAGTAAATGAAAAAAATGTCATAGAAAATCCCTAAACAACCCCCAAAATAGCCATATTTTATATATTTTATTCTTAATTTTTTGAATGAATTTTTTTTACTTTTCGACTCAGCACCAATATTAGAAGAATTTAAAATTAAAAGTCTTAAAAAGCATAATTTTAGGTAATTTCTTCAAATTTTCTCATATTTATAATTTATTTCTTATATTTTAAAACGTTTGATAATTGTTAGAAAACTTAAATGAGATTATATACGGTAACAAGCTTAAAAGAAACGAAAAAAAACTTCCAAGATTTTTTGGAATCATTTAGAATAATATAAATTGTTCTAAGTATATTTTATTATAATATTCGAATTTGGCAGAAAAGCTTTAAAAAAGCTGTGTCTAGTCGACACTTAGTTGAAAAAAATTATTATATTTTTAATAGATTCAAAGAGTCTTTCGAAGTTTTTAGCCCATTCAAAACACTTTTCTCCTAAAGTTTCTAAAGATTAAAAGTTGACAGAGATTCATTAAAGCACTCGAAATCTTTTATTACTAAATAAATTATTATAATTTTTGAACCACTATACGAAAAATAAGTGATACTTTTACATTCTACAAATACTGCTTTTTTCAAGCTGATTTTGTACCAGAGGAAGCAATATTTTTTCATATTTATGATATAACGAGTGCCTGATTTTCTTTTCAGAGTTCTTTGAAACAGCATATTTCGCATAATTGTGTTTCCAATGTAAATAGAAAGCAGTAAAAACAGAAGGAATGAGGCATTAAAATACAAGAAGAAGTAAAAAGTACAACACAGGGTGACAAGGAACAAAAGAGAAGCTTGAAATAACAGAAAATAAAATATAAAGCACCAAAGAAATCAAAGAAGAGAACAACATAAATATAACAAAAAGTGGAAAAGTAAAGAATTAAAAAGAAAAAGTGCAAAAAGGTTGAAATAAATAAATAAAACGAGTGTCAATAAAAGTGAGTCTATAGATTAATAATGCTTTCGACAATAGAGGAGACAATTAATAATTAAAATAATAACAAGTGAATAATTTGGGTCATAGAATATTTAAAGGCAATATAAAGAAATAATATTTCTATTATATTATATCATATTATTATAAGCATCTGGAATTATAATAATATTATTATAATAATAATATTCTTCTTCGCGATGCGAAGAAGGCATAACAATAACAGCGAGTGGTCGTAGAATTAAGGTAGCATTAAGGTGTGGATGGATGTTAGTTTGTAAGGACTAATTATAAGACCATTTCTGTAAAATATAGAGGTTGTAAGCAAGGCAATTTTGGTGGGCCAGCAGGCCAAAAAATAAACGTTTATCTATCCATCTATTCATATTTTTATCCTAAATGCTTATAATTGAAAAAAATATATAAAGATTCAAAACCTGTCGCAAATTTTCAACTCAATGATATCTCATTTGGCGTGGACATATTCTAGCCCATATATTATTTTTTCCGTGTTCTGTTTCGTGTATTTTTTATTTTTGAAGTCGATTCACACTTAAATTATGGGTGCGTTATCACTGGTTTTATGTGAAACTATTATTCTTTTATATTAATTATCAGTACATTTTCATGATTCAGTATTACTAAAATGATTGAAGTAAAATCAATATTTTCTTGCGAAAAAACTTTCATTTGGGAGATTTGACTATAAATTTTAAAATTATTTTATTAAGAATAAAAATGATTTATTGTTGACAAAATTTCATACTTTAAAATTACGTTGAAAACAATTCCAATTTTTTCTTACGAAGAGAAAAAAGTCTGCCAATGAGATAAGCAGCAAACATATATTTATACAATTTTTTTATAACGATTGAGTTCAATATAAATAAATTTATTTCTATTCCTCACGCGGACTTGCAATAATTCTAATTAACAAGTTTTTTTTATCAGCCTAAGGAAACATAATTGTAATTGCAAATCAATTACTTCAATCATCAATATCACCAAACGTAACTAGTAATTTGTTTATCATAAAATTACTGACTACCAATGACATTCATCACTGACATCAGTAAAAAACAAAACAAGATCTCGGTAACCTGAAACCTTGTAATAGACTCACTAGAGACGATTATTCTCTTCTCCTTAAAAATAAAATAAAAAATTGAGGAGTTATCTCATTTTGTTATTTTATTTCCTTATTATTACGGCACACATAAAATAAATAGATAAGCTGACAACCACAGTCTTGTTAAAAATTGAATGCAAAATCAAAATTCTCGATGCTGAACTTTAAATTTATTTCAAACATTAATTATAATTTCTCAAAAATAATCTACTTTTATGATAAAATAATCGTGAAAAATGGTGGCAGCGGTGAGACTCAGTTAAACTATTGCATAGTGAAACTTCTGGTAGATGTTACAGAGTGTTTAATTACTATATGATTACATATTGATAATGAAATATCTGTGAAATATTCTAATTAATATAGTAAATAATTGAAATGAAGTGTTATCCTGCAATTTAGTGAGCTAGGGAAGTGGAAGAATCAATTTGAACGTGATTAATGGAAGGTTCAATGTGAACTAAAAATGTTGATCCTCAATTAAACGAGGCTGGTCACTAACCCAGAAGCCGTTCTGGGGTAAGCGTTTGTCTGTGGTTTGTGAATTGTCAGCGCAGCTTTGTAAACTAATTGCAATATAAAATTAAGAGTTAGATCAATACCCTCTTGACTTTCACTTCGAAAAGACTTCTATATTGAACGCCATTTCATAACTGCTCAAATAGGTTTCAGCGGAAAATGATGCAGATGGGCTTATAAACATCCGATAAATTCTCATGAATCCCATATAACATAGTTCAAACAATTATTTCTTCAAAACACGTAAATTTTTTTTTCAAAACACGTACATTTTTTGTACAAGGGCCAGGATTTATGAAACCGATAGTAGAGGTGGAGATTAATTCTCATTCGCTCACTCCTGCGTCACATGATGTCCTTTTTAGCGGAAACAATAACGTATGGAATTCTTCTTTGTATTTGGCTTCTGGTATAAGATAAAATAATGGATAGTATCCTTTAAAGTTGATTCTCTTAGTCACATCTACATCATTATAGAATATTTCTAAGCAGACCAGAATACTCTAGAACATTCAAGAATTTTAGAATGATGTGGAAAATTCAGGAACATTCTAGAATATTTCCGAATTTTTAGAGATTTGTTAATAAATAAAATAATATTGAACGGCATTTACCAGACTGTCACGTGACCTATTCTTTTAAACGAACTTACTCATAAACTAATAAGTCAAATGGATTTTCTATACCAGGCACACTTTCGTCTTTCTTGCCTTTATGTATGTCTGGTATGGAAAATTCATTCGACTTATTAGTTTATGAGTAAGTTCGTTCAAAAGAATAGGTCACGTGACAGTCTGGTACATGCCCTTAAGGTTGATTGGCAAAAAGTTGACCTCTTCAAGTCCTAGTCCTAGACCATTTAGTGAATTTTTCAAAATTTTAGACGACTTCGTTTAGAAATTATAAATGAAAAAGTACACAAAATGTATTGTCACGAACCTGTGTCAAATCACAAATTCAAAATCAAAAATTGGTAAGAAATATGAACACGAATTTTAAAACATTTGAGATTCACGAATATTTGTACATTGTGTTAGAAAAGATAAACATCAAGATCAGAGTTCAATATTTTAGAGTTAGGGATTTTAAAAATCACTTAAAGTCTGTCTCACAAGTTTGTTGTTAGATCACGCTGCATTACTATTTCAGGCCAAAACTCGAACATAATTATTAAAACTATGCATAATGCGGGCTAAAATGGTTAGTTTCATATTTACGAAGAGCTTAGTGTAGTTAAAAATTAATTCATAAACGTTGATTCCAAATAATAGTAACTATTGATCACTATTTTTGTGTAATATTGTTTCTTAAATGTCCTGTAACGGTCAATATCAATTTATTGTACTATGAAATGTGAGGATGTTTTCAAACGCTCAACTCAAAATTAAATAAATCGTGAAAATAGACATTTTTCTCAAATTTTTAAGTATTTTTATCTCTTCTGTATATATTATTAAAAGATTGATGAAATTTATATGTTTTATCATAGTCGCATAGCTTTTCACGCGACCTTTAGCTACGTGCAAAATTAATATCCATCGCAAATACTTTCCTTGATCTCTTAGTTTAATATTTTCATACTCTCTTGGGTTACCTTTAATTGAAAAATATATTTTAGACAGTTTGTAAATTATGTTGTTTTCGATAAAAAAGTGGTCAACTTTTTGGCAATCACCCTTAAGAAAATTCCGGAAACCTTTATAACTGTATAAGACACTAGTCAAAAACCTAAGACCAAAACATTTTAGACAGAATATTACAGAAAATTTAAGAATTGGCTACAAGATTCTAGAATATTCTAAAAAAGTTCAGATCATTTTCCAATTTTCAGGGAATTTTAGATACAAGTAAAAATGAGCCAATATTTAAGATCATTTAGAAATTTTCAGAACAGGTATTCAAGAACTTTTAAGGACATTGTCTAATAGCAGAATTAGATCTTTTTTGGGGGTTTTGGTAGATTTTCAAATTGTAATTGATAAAAATATGAACTTATTATTCAAAAAGATTTCTATACTTCGATTTTTTTTCTGTTTAGCTTAAATGATTGAGCAAAGGTCAGCAGAAAGTTCTCGTATTGTTGGTACCTTTCCAATATCCAGTGTGGTCACTGATGCATATATACATATTATGATTTATGAGCAATAAAAACAGCCGTGAGCGAGACTTTATACAGTCGCGTTTCGCGTTCGGTTCCAAATATTCCAATGCTGAAGTTTAAATGAGACATTTCATGTTTTTTAGCTTTCGAAGCTCGAGAAAAATGCTTTATATTAATAGTTATCAATTCTGAGGTAAAACATCCTGGATGTTTTTTAACTATCAGGCTTTCCACTCTACAATCCAATTAAAAAGTGATCAAACTTTGGTAATTCATTTAAATGTTTCCGAATTTAAGATTTGAACTCTTTCGGATCAAGGATACATTTACTTCAATTTTTAATTCTTGATTGTAATTTGTTAGCTTGATCTAATTTCAACTCAATTTAACGATTTTCAGTTTCAATAAAAATAAAAATTGACATCTCTTCAAAAAAACCTATTTGTCTCAACATTTTTTTTCTCAATTGGAACTTACATATCCAATGTCAAAGTGTCGCCCCGACCTGCAGCTTTCATCACATGATGAATCTATGAATATGGGAATCGAGCATCGTCGCCGATATCAATCATAGAAGTCGACCTTCCACGTCATTTATCTTTCTCCTCTAACTTTTTTTTTAATGTGACACAAAACATGCACTGCACATACTTTATCCCAGCTAGATTGATTTTGAGGCCTTGAGAGATTCATCTTTTTACCCAGGAGTAAAACGGAATATCCATGAATAAAACAAACCGATCAAAATTTCACGTTAACATCGTCTCTTCAATAAAAACCCAAACTACTTTCGTGTTTTCTCCAATTTTAACTACTTTTACATTATATATAAAGGAAATAAAGAAAAACGCATTTTGTATTCTAAACTCGAAATTCTTTCACCTTCGATAACAATTTTCACCTACTTTGCCTTGCATATCACGTGCACCTATCCACAGTGCAGATTCCCTTGGCGCGTGCAAAATGCACCGGAATTGGAAACTGGAAGAGAATCCCCACAGTTTTTCCGGAACGTGCAAGCTTCCTCAATGTATGTTTATTGTCAGCAGAACAATTAATAGATTCTAAGCCTTATTGGTTATTGTCGAAACTTTTTCACAAGAGAGAAATTACTGACTGTCATATCTATTTCTCTTCCACCTGTTCAAAATGAGGGAAAAGAATATATCATAATGAATTATTTATTAATTAATAGATACGTGTCATCTTATTCGCTTTAACAAATAAAATATATGAGTGGCAAATGATTCTGTGACTTGATCATGGACTGTCTGCACGATTTGAAATGAATTTGGTCATTTACTTATAATTGCAAAAGTTTAAATCAGATTTAATTACTCTGAATAACTTCGATTTTCTTAATAAAGATTATGTAATAATTAAATCATAAGCCCCTGTTAGCTGGCAAGCAACACATATACACATTATTCATTCCAATTCAATTTGATTTGTCAAAAACTTCTGCTGTCTTGACACCTCGCTTAGATGACGGATTATAATTAATTTATTTCACATCACACAAACACCCAGAGTAACAAAACTAGGCAAATAGTTGACATCTACATTATGTAACAAATGCAAATAAAACCATTGTGCAACGAAATAAGAAATAACCATACTACCATCCGCCATATTTAAATAACTTTAAATACAAGAGCTACGAAGTAAACATTATAAATATTTAAAAAGTATATTTAGCAAAAAGATATTGACCCCAATGAACCAAATACATGGGATAGTGATATCACAATGTACTGCATGTCATTAGAGGGTTTGATATTTTTAAAAACAATTTTCAGTTTTTAAATTTGTCCGATTTCTACCTTACCGACCTTTTTTTGTCAATATCATGTTTACACGAGATGAGAAAGTTTCGAGTTGAAAGTTTGGGAAATATTGAGGTTTAGGGTAGACCGGGGTGGGACGGGGCACCGGGAAAAGACGAGACACCCGATTTTCTCTTAAGTTGTATGATTTGCAGAAATGTTCTTTTTAAGAATAGGTAGAAGAGCTGATTCGTGAGTTCTCAAAAAAATGAAGAAAAGACAAATATTAAATAGTACAAGAAGAAAGTAAAGTTGAAATTTTAGGAAGTAGCCTCTGTTATTTTAAGGCAATTTTAAATGGAAATTAATTACTGAAAATTTCAGAATATATGTTTTTTATAAAGCTTATAGAGATAATACTAGTTGAATTTTATTTTAATAAGTGGGCTTTATGCATTTTTTGAAGACAAATGTTTAATATTTAGATATAAATGAAAAGTACAATTTGGGGCGGAACGGGACATATACTGAGGCGAGACGGGACACTATTTCTCCGGCTATCATAACTTGTTTTCGTTTTTTTTAACAATGTGACTTATTTGAATGTATAAATAAAACGTAGTGTATACGGATCCGGCATATTTTGCCGGATTTTAATTTTCTGTTCCGGCATATGTTGCCGGATCTTAATTTTCTGCTCCGGCATATTTTGCCGGATCCTAATTTTCTCTTCCGGCAAGGCACCCCTGTGACTGGTTACAGAAATAATGTTGGTTTAAGCCCCTACCCCTTTCCAACGTGTCTGGGGGGGGGGATGCACCCCTTTGACCGGTCACAAAATTTACCGATCTATTACCATGAATTTCTAAAATTTCCCTAAATTAATATATATTTCGATCCATTACCATAATTTTTAAAATGTATGCAAAGTTTGATGAATTACCATAATTTCTCAAATTTATGGAAATTTATCATTATTGTGGAAATTTATGAAATTTTTGGAAAGGGTGAACTTCCGAAAAGGGTGGACCTCCGACCTTCTTGGGGCTCCGTATAATTATGTATTTCGACGCGCTAATTACGAATATGATAGTGAAAATTAGCGCAAATTTGATTTTCATGGTGAAAACCATAAAAAAAACCCATAAAAATACTGGCTTTTTAGGTTCAGCTCAGCTAATATTCCAGCGCTTCGTGGGGGACGGGAAGGCAACCATGTGACTTTTACAAAAATAATGTATGGGTGTACCCTACCCCTTTTCCGGCGCGTCGCGGGGGGTGGGAATGGCACCCCTGTGAGTTTTTACAAAAATAATGTAAGGTCATACCCCTACTCCTTTTCCAACGCTGCTGTTTTTTAACATGAAAATCGATTTACTTCTGATTTTCTGGGAAACTATCATTCCTATAAAAAAATATTTGCAAGATAAAATGTGTATTTTGTGGAGATTTACAACTTTTATCAAAAATATTTTTGTGAATTTTGAATAATTACTGAGATAAATGCAAAAAAACCATCCCATATATGGGTTGTTTATGGTTTTCACCATGAAAATCAAATTTGCGACAAT